>OY756958.1:31812500-32012500 GCA_963580455.1 Euonymus europaeus
CTTCAATATCTTTGCATGAACTCCAACCTCAGGATCAGTTTGTGATATTTGCTTCTGATGGTCTGTGGGAGCACCTTAGCAATCAAGAAGCAGTTGATATAGTCCAAAATCATCCCCGCAGCGTAAGATTTCTGTCACAGAACCAACTGCTTATTTATATCTTGTTGTGATGGATGTCCTTCCTATAGGCAGAAATTAACAATGGTATTGTCCTGAATCTGTTTTTTTTTCCTTCAGAAAATTGTCGCTAATTGGAAAAATAGATTTGTCAAGAGAAAATTTATATAAAAAGGCAAAAACAATAAAATATGTTTCCTCAATCATCAAACATGTGAAATAAGCAACTTGGAATGTTTCTACTTTATACCATAACCAGGGATAGGCAGCAGGAGAGCCAAGTTCACTGCTGTAGGAGCTCTTGGAAAATGGTGTAACATACATATAAACAATAGGTTTGTTGTTTCACGCAGGGCATTGCTCGGAGGATTGTGAAGGTTGCCTTGCATGAAGCTGCAAAGAAAAGGGAAATGAGGTACTCTGATCTGAAAAAGATTGACCGTGGTGTTCGCCGGCATTTCCATGACGACATCACAGTCATTGTTGTATTTCTGGACTCGAATCTCATCAGCAGAGGCAACTCCCTGAAAGGACCTTGTGTATCTGTCAAGGGGGGGGGGGGGGTGGCATTGGCCAAAAACCCTAGCCCCCGGTGCCACTCCCATTGCACTCACCAAACAACTAATTAAGCATGCTTCCTCTACTGTGATGCAGAAGCCTGTCTTGTTCTTTCAGACATTCTAATGATTATTTTTTATAAGTGATTTTATCATCTCGCTCTTGATGCGAAAAGATTGAAGGAAGGAGATTCTTTCTTCTAGACTACTTGTTTGGTTTACTTTTTTCTTTTATTTATTTGTAAATTATTATGTTAAGAAAAACGTCCCTTTTAAAGAGTAGTAGATGAGCCTGTCACTTGCTGATTTTACTTCTCACCCTTCTCATGAACAAATTGCACGAATTCACCGATTTTGCCCTCCTGACAAGTGTAATATCAACAGTCAGTTGAGCCCAGTTGGCCTATTCTTCTCTTGTTAACGATAGACAAATTCACAGGACGAAAGACTTTGGCAAACCCTAGGGATCGAAAACTGGGCCTTGAGGGTCTGCTTTGATTGGGGTTTGAAAGATTAAAAGGGAGGGTTAAGTGGGGTAGTGATTATAAACATTGCTTGAATTTATTAGGAGAGGTTAGGAGGGTAGTGTAGGAGATAAATTATTCCCTACTCTACTCTCATTAAGGGTTTGCTTGGATTGAGAATTTGGAGAGTTAAATATGAGTAGGGAGGGTTAAGTAGAATAGTAATTATGTGTCTTATTTGGATTTAGATGATAGGGTTGAGTAAGGGTTCATAAGTCATTTAAAATTTTTCAATTCTTTAATCTATCTTGCTTTACCTCATATCCAAACAAAATTAATAATTTATACTGTAATTAACTCTTAGTTTATCCAATCAAGGTAGAGTTTCATTTGATTACTTTATTCTACTCTATCCTACTACACTTAACTCTCCTTTTTTTTATCTAAACAAGCGCTAAGTGTTAATTGTAACCCCTTGAGTTGGGGGTTAGAAGCGTAGAGTAGGAGATAAGTCATTTTAAATGTTTAAATTCTCTAATCTCCCTCACTCTATCTTTTATTCAAACAAAGTTAATAATTTATATTTTAATTGACTTTTATTTCATCCAATCAAGATAAAATTTCAATAAATTACTCTACTCCACCTAATTCTCCCTTACACTACTCCGCTTAATCCTCGTTTATATATCTAAACAAGCCCCAAGGTCCAAATCCCATGCACAGTTGAATGATCGAACTGAGGTTTGTGTTTGTTATTTTCCTCGTTCAACTCAACACTTCCCAATGGCAATGTACTAATGTAGATCATTATTTGAGCCACCACAGAAACATAAACCCCGTCCCCAGATTTCTTCCATCTATTTGGACTCTTCGGTATCTCTTCTTTCTCTCATTCAATTATTAACATTCATGTAAAACTCTGTCACCCAACACTAAAACTCTCTGATAAATCAAGCAAACGTCTCTCTCAAATGGGTCCCTTTGTCTCTCGGCATTAAAATCACAGTACCACGAATGAGGAAATGGATTGGTTCTCCGTTTTGTATCTTTCTCTGAGCTGTTCTTTTGTTTTCTCTTCAACCTCACGCACCGTCGCCAACCACATTCCTCCAAGCAACGACACAAAAACCAGTTCTTGTAAGTGAGAGAAAATTTGGGAGTTTTGATAGAAAATCCATCTGTCGATTTTTGAGGAAAGTAGGGATATGGGGTGTGTTGCTTCAAAGACAGATGAAGAAGACAATGTTGTTTCGTTGTGTAGAGAGAGGAAAAGACTCCTGAAATTGGCTATTGAACGAAGGTATGCCTTTGCTGATGCACAGTGTAAGTACAATCAGTCTCTCTGTGCAGTAGCGGCCGCTATTAGGTTGTTTCTGGCCAGACATTCCTCTTCTTCCTCTTCTTCTTCTGCTTTCCTCATCACCTTCCCTTCCACTAAGCCATTTATGACCAACTACCCCACCCCTGAACCCATTTCTGGTCAACCTGAGAGTCAAAAGGAAGTAAAGAAGACTCAAGAAAAAGTTGTCAGTCACGAGGCATTCCAAGAAAAAAAGGAAAGTGAAAGTGAAATTGAAGATGGAGAAGTGGTCTGTGAGCATTTTTATGATGATTCCGTTGCCCCACCGCCAGAACCAGAACCAGAACCATCACGAGGGAGAGATTTTGAGTGGGACTTCTTCTATCCATTTAATGATGTAATAAGAGAGGAGGTGGTGAATAGATTTAGTCAAAACTCTGATGAGGAATTGAGGATGGATATAGAGGAGGAGGGAAAGGGAGAGGGAGAGAGATTAACAATGAATGTACATAATGGTGATATGGGTCGTGAGGAGGGTAAGGGATTAAGAGTGATCGACACACCCACAAAGGGAAGGGAACTGTTGGAAGCATTGAAGGATGTTGAGGACTATTTTGTTAGGTCTTATGATTCTGGGTTGGAAGTCTCGAGGATGCTAGAGGTCAATAGAGTTCGGTTACTATCTGGTTTGGAGGGAATTAAAGGTGCCCTTTTCCCCCATTTTTACTGTGTCAAGTTTCTTTAGCCTTCATGCGATTTTGATATATTTGTTTCAATAATGCTCGTCCTCATGTGGTTCCCTAATAATTCTAGCTAAATTTTTTCCACTTTAGAATTGGGTGACAAAACGGGTGATTGACTCCATGGATAAACCCTTGTCTCGTTGTAACCGTAGCATTACTGGCTTTGTTCTTTACTTTCAAGGGAGTTGTATATTGTATGTCTAGGCCTTTCTACTAGAAACCACTACTCGTTGTTAGAACTTAGAAATTAAAAATGGAAATTGATTCCCATCTCTTGCGGGAACTTGAAGCTGTTGCTGAATTGCTTATACTTGTGATGCAGACAGACATAATTCTGATGTAAGATACTTGAAACATTTGACGAAGACTTTAGTTTCCAGTCTATAATTCTCGTTTATAACTCCTTATATTGATTGAATATTTTACAAATTGGGATCGTCACTCTCCTTCTGCATGTAGTGCATCTAACCATAATCATATATTTGGCTTATGCCATTTGGGTGCAGAAAACTCGAATAAACTCATGACGTCAGGTACATTGAGCCGGTCCATGTCATTTTCTTCCTCCTCTTGTAGAAGTCTCCTTAGATCTGCCTCCAGAAGTTCCTCTACGTGGGCTGAGCTGAACGATGATTTGTTTGATGACTTTGGAGGAATGGAAGCTGGGAGTCACTTGCTTACACTAGAGAGGTTATATGCTTGGGAGAAGAAACTGTATGAGGAGGTTAAGGTAAACTCTGAATTCAACACAACTGATATCAAATTTGTTTGATTACAGTAAGTGTCATCCGAACATGTTTTCCATAACCTTGATCTGCAGGTATACGTACATATATATACAGAGCATGGATAGAATTTGCATTAGACAACTAAGACGAGCTGTCAAAGTTTTTTATTTAACAGAAATTTGATATTTTATTATGTTCAGTTATTGATGTCCACTTATTTTATCAAATTATAATCCAAAAACTCAGGCCGGAGACAAAGTGAGAAAACTTTATGAGCGAAGGTATTTTCATTCAAAAAACCAGGATTATAAGCCAGATGACAGGGAGAAAAACCAAGTTAAAGCTAAAGACCTCCAATCCAGGCTCTTTGTGGCCATAAGAAGGGCGGAATCAATCTCTGAAAGAATTCAGACACTGAGAGACAAAGAGCTGCATCCTCAACTTGTTGAGCTACTACATGTGTAAGAATTCTGACGAGCTAGCTCTTGGAAAGAGTAATCAAAATCAAAACATGAATTTGCAAATTCATTTGGAACTTAATTTCTCTGCCTTCTGCAGCCTAAAGAAAAACTGGAAGACAATGGTGGAATCTTACAAAACCCAAAGCCAAATAATTCTTGAAGTGAAATCTTATTACTGCCCAACTCGAGGCAAGTTCTGCACCAACTCTCACCAACTTGCCACACTTCAACTCGAGGCAGAACTTCAAAACTGGCATGCCTGCTTTACGTCGCATGTTTCTACACAGAAGGCATATGTTGAACTCCTTACTTGCTGGCTATCTAAGTTCATTGTGCCTGAACTTGAGTCCTCTACGGGCAGGTATTTTACTCCACCACTGTTGGTTACCTGTCATAATTGGCTGGCTTGCCTGGAGATGTTGCCTGATAAGGCAGTAATATGCGCAATGAAAGGCTGTGCAAAGCATATTCGAGCTCTGCTGGTGCAGCAAGGTGAGGAGCAATGGCAGAAGAGGAAAGTTGATGGACTTGCAAAAGAGCTTGAGAGGAAGGTTTTAGCAGTTCATAAATTAGAAAGCAGGAATCTTGAGTCGAATACATTTGACCAGAAATCAGAAGCATTTGTTCAGAACCAAAAACACATTTTGGATATGTTAAGGAAGAAACTGGATTTGGAGAAAGCAAAGCACCTTGATGCCGTGAAAGAGACAGAGCAAATCACTCTAAAAGGATTTCGGACTGGATTTTATTCAGTTTTTGTGTCCTTGGCTGAGTTTTCAAAGGCTTCTGAGAATATGTATGCGGGTCTGGTAGAATGCAGAGAAAATGCATAGGCAGCAGAAGAAATGGACTATGAGCTCTTAAGTTAGATTGGTTAACCTATGTGGGACACTAAAAGGGCTTCAGACACCTAAGGTTCTCGGAGCCAGGTTCTCTCTGAACAAACTGTTAGAGCAAGCCAGTATAGATAGTTTTAAGTTTTCGATTTTAGCCAACTCGTTGTGTTTCTTCATCATCTTACCGAGGAGAAAAACGAAGATCTTGGTTTAAGATGTTGGAGGCATTCAGTTTCCTGCTTGTTATTGATCACTGTAAGTATGATTCTGCAAGACTGGGCTTGAAGTAAAGATATAAAACTTAAGGGGTGACAATATTGCTTCTGTCATGTCGCTATTGTTGCTCTTCTGATTGACTATTAACTATTGACTGACCTTTTCAAGAATGTCCTCTTTTCTTTTGTATAGAGAATAACATCCCTCGTGATACTTGAGAAATTCAAGCACTGATTCACACAAAATATGTTACACGACAACTTCAGAGGTGCATATTGGTTACATAATGACATCTTCTTCTCTACTTGTTTCCTCACGTACTCCTCTCAAATTATTCATCAGTATCAATACCAACACTGCTGGCCTCAAAGCACCTTAAGCTTGTGCTTTGAAAGGAGATACTATCCATCTCTACGCGAAACCTTTGAAACCCAATGCCATCTATGCTCACAAAGCTCGGAGGCTGCTCGTAGTCCATCGACCTACGAGACCCATCACCAGTTGATCTTCGAAAAGGCTCTTTACGGAAGATGTTACTGTCAGTCAAGTGTAGAGCCTCTTCTAATTCCTGCCATACCTGTGACATTCTAGGCCGGTCTTTGGGTGTTTTCACTACGCATCTTAGACCAAGTTCTCCCATCTTTAGCATCATCGCCATGTTGCAGGGCTCGGATAGTAGATTAGCATCTAAAATCTCATCTATGTTGCCCCTCTCCAAACTAGTTCTTGCCTGCATTAAACAATGAAATGAACCTCAAAAAATAGCACCCAGGTTCCAACAGAGGAGTACTGGTTTGATGTTGGTCTTACCCAATCAATAATATGATGATTACTCGGATTTCTCCCTCTATCAACTGCAGGCCTGGCTGAAACAAGTTGCAAGAGAATGACACCAAAGCTATAGACATCACTGAAGGGACTCAAATGGAAGCTTGAGCAATATGCGGGGTCAAGATATCCTGGTGTTCCTTTGATCTGGCTACTGACATGAGACTGATCCCCAGTAGGTCCCATTTTTACTAGTCCAAAATCCGAAACCTTGGCTTCAAACCCTTCTCCTATTAAGATGTTACTCGGTTTTATGTCGCGGTGTATTATGCTAGGCTTTATTCCATCATGCAAGTGAGCTATCCCTGCAAGGTTTTCAAAACAGAGAGTTCATTAACAACAGTTGGTGATTCACATTCAGAAACTGCATTTTCGTCCAACAGTAACAGTTTGGGAATTAGACTTGAGGGCCATTACCTTTTGCTGCTCCAATGGCTGTGTTTACTCTCTGCCTCCAAGTTAAGCTCCTTCCTCTTCTACCTATACATGGCAGTGAACGAATCATATAACACTCTCTATTTCTAGAAATGTTGACAGAACAAACTAATTAAGCTGCTTTGCTTGTGATGAACCTCTCACCCATTATGTACTCAAGAAGAGAACCGTTTGGCACATACTCATAAACTAACACTTTAGCCCCCTTTGCACCTGTTCAAGACACAGAAAAATTAATTAAGTTAAAACTCCACTTCCCGTTGCTTCAGTGATATATCAATCAATTAAGACACTTATTTGTAGGTACTGACCAGTTTCTTCACAAAAACCCACCAAAGCTACTAAGTTTCTGTGCTTTACTTGGGAGAGTAGCATCACTTCTGATTCAAAAACAACACTAAATGCAAATGAATTACACAAAATCCAGAACCTCATAAACAACTACGACTTACATTTAGTTTCCTATATATACATGAACTTAATTACCATTTCTAAATTCTTCGACGCTCTGGTACGAATCAGCATGTGCTATCTTGATAGCTAGAGTAATGTTTTCTCCCTCGAAGGTCCCTCTGTAGACATTACCAAACCCACCTGACCCCAACAGGCACTCTTCACTGAAGTTGTCAGTAGCCTTTTCTAGTTCCTCCATTTGAAACTGCCTCAGCATCAACTTCTCACCCTTCAAGCTTCCTGTCAAGAAAACACACAAGTCGTACGTATATATACATCACTAGCTAATCGTAAATTCAATTAATTACCTTTACGAGTCCACCTTTGCTTGAAGATTGGGAAGACTTTTCTCCTTATAAGCAAGAACAAAGAGGCACCCAACAAGACTGTGACAGTGATAATAATCAGTATTCCCCATATTTGATGCTTGTTACTAATACTAGTCTTATGATCACTAGATTTTTGGGTAGGAAATGGTGATGCGGCTGCCGGTGAACTTGCCATCATATGGTACTGGTACCGGTACCTCATCACCATCAAACTCATCTCATGCACATTATATATATATATATATAATTTCATTTAATTTGCATGAAAATTTTCCGGGAAAGGGAGAGAAAGTGGAGGAAGAAGAAGTTAATTAATGGATGAAATATTAATTTTAAAGCCGGCCAGACCTCAATTATTTTTGAATTTGCAGTTAATTAATTTCATATGACTTTGACTCTTTTTTCTTCTTCTTCTTCTTCGCTTAATATGAAGCATGCATGCTCTTGAGTCTTGACTTGGTCGTTCTACTCGATCGGACGGCACATAAGCCAAGGAAGCATCCGTAAATGTGTCATGTACGTGGCTCCACTCCATGCTTCCACGAGCCTAATTAAATGGATAAATACGTCTTATTGTACGTACTTATATCAAACGCAAATTAAAGTTCATATTATATTATTGTAAACTTTAGGTTAATAATATAATCATCAAATTCAAAAAGATAATATAGGTACGTATTTTTTGCAAGTGGATGGGGTTAGTGTCATAAGCTTATGTTTGTTTGTAATCGTCGTGGTCTATGCGGTACAAATGTATACACATATTACTTGTCGAGAATAATTAATTAAGGACTACAAGTACCTTAATTTTGGCGTGTTAGGGAGGGAGAGAGAGTCGAGTATTGATTGTCGGATTCCCTACAAAATAATTATTACACTAATTATGCTTTTGAATTTTGATTATATAAAAAATAATCGAAATTCAAAGCAACTCGTATTTAGTTTCAACTAATTATTAGGATGTTATTAATTTATTTATGCATTAACAGTTTGTTGCTTCTAGAAGGGTTTGAGAGAGTTATCCTTCCCAAAAATGATAAAAATATCAGTAAAAATCATTTATGTAGTGTGTGATTTTTAATGAGCCTCTTCGTATGATGTCATCATATCCAATGAATCAGTGTCCCACATCGTCGTTACATCCTTTCATGTAATGATGATCTGTTAAAGGATAAGATGTTTTATTTAACAAATTAATTATTAGAAGTACAAAATTCAAAACTAAAAATGTTATAGAACCCAACTTTTAGTAGTCCAACTCAACCCAAGTCTACATGACACTTCATATAGGTGGACTATGTTGGACTTTTTCAAAAATCAATTAAACACATTTTTTTATTTATTTTTTAATAAACGAAATTTTAAAACGTTTTTTCTCTAAAAATACATGTTAGATTTTGAAAAAAAATTGCATATTTGAACTCAGCGCGAAAAAATCTTTCTAATAAGACCCATTGTCAATAATTTTTAATGTGTTTTTTCAATTACATTGTTTTTAAAAATAATGTAATTAATATATATGATGTGTAAACTATTTATTCGAGTTGAAATTTTGTTACACTATGATAATATAATATATATTTGTTATTTTTGTATTTTTATTGAAATTATGCTGGGTACTTTGACCCGTTAAGTTTTAGTAGTTCGTGTTTAGCACTTGGGACATTTAAGATTTTAGTAGCAAATCCGAGCTTTTTAGGTTATAACATGAAAATTCGATATACGAGTCCGTTAGAGTTTAGTGAATTCGTTCCTTTTGAGGTTTACAACACTTATTGTTTAAGTTACAACACGAAAATTCGATACACGAGTTCGTTAGGGTTTAACGAATTCATTCCATTTAGGGTTTAACACTTATTGTTTAGGTTACAGTATGAAAATCGATATACGAGTCCATATCAGTACCTATAAATAAACACTAAAACCTACGTAATTCATCTATTAGTACAAAAAACAATGTAATTAAAAATGACTGAATAAAACCTATCAATGATGGATATTGTTGGATAAATCTTTACTTGTTGATTATGGATATGTATTTTTTTTCGAAATCTAACATGTATTTCGCTAAATCCTAACGAGCTTGCGTATCAAATTTTCATGTTGTAACCTAAAAAGCTCGGATTTGCTACTAAAATCTTAAATCTCCCAAGTGCTAAACCCTAACTACTAAAACTTAACGGGTTAGGGTACCCAACATAATTTCAATAAAAATGCAAAAAATAACAAATATATATTCTACATCATAGTGTAACAAAATTTCAACTCAAATAAACATTTTACGCAATAAAAACTATTGACAATGAGTCTTATTAGAAAGATTTTTATGCGATGATTCCGAATATGTAATTTTTTTCAAAATCTAACATGTATTTTTAAAGAAAAAATGTTTTAAAATTTTGTTTATTAAAAAATAAATAAAAAATATGCTTAATTGATTTTTGAAAAAGTCCAATGTGGCCCACCTACATGGAGTGTCATGCAGACTTGGGTTGAGTTGGACTACTAAAAGTTGGGTTCGATCTATAAAATTTTTGATTCAATACATGTGAATGAATTTGAGTTTTAGGGTTTTGCTTACAAGGGTGTGGAGATCACTCGAGGATAAATTCATTGATTGTGTTTAGGAATAATCATTTTCAAGAAAAATAGAGGGCCAAGCTTTTAAATGGCCGTGTACTTGAATAGTTGAATGGGTTTGCAAAAGGAATATGTTTGGTGAGATGTCACCAACATTTTGTCAAAAAAACTCAATTAATGAGTAAAGGAAATGACAATACACACCACAAAACTTAAAACTCTATTATATATTAATCAACAAACTCTTTTTTACCTTAATTTCCAATAATAACCCCATTTTTGAGGCAAAACATGTGTCTAAATTTGAGACGCCAAGGAGCAGGAGCAGGAGAATATGACACCTTTTTTATTTTGTATCAAGTCAAGATGCATGGTAGCCAGCTTTGCTCAAATGTGGTAGCTGACCCACTAAATTGTAAAAAGGGCCATGTATAGTTGAATTTGCTGGTGAGAAATATTGGTTGTTAATTAATTAAGATGGTTTAAATATCACAATCATATAATGCTCCTCATTTTGCAAACTTGTTCAGTGTTGAAATTGGTCTTAAATATTAACATGACCAAATGTAATAATTGGGCTTTCTTATGACTATGATGAGAAAATGGCCAGATACGACCAAAACATCCAACACCTGCATGTCTGTTAGCTTCCATGGATGGGCATTATATTATTGCAGGAGGGCCTTGGCTTTAATCCCTAGAATGGATGCATATATGCATGCTTACTTTAATAGAGGCTTATCTCTCAGAGTCGCACGCTTCATTATTAGTGACAGATAAGAAAGCAACTCGTGCCTGCTCTCGAATTTCGGTGCACTGCCCATGCCTGCCTGCAGCCATGGAAGCTTGAGATTTTCCAATATTAGGGAAAGCAACAGTTCATCACTAGTTGATGAACTAATCAGATTAACCAAACAAAGTCGCTTGCTGCAAAAATTGATGAAAATGTATCATATTAACCACCCATTATGTATTGAACACAAGTAAATGCAAGCAAAATTGAAGATGTACTAATATACACTACCAGATGAAGGATAAACAACTATCAGAAGCCAAAATTTTTGTACACATGGTAGTCGAGTGAAATGATTCTACCACTGAGAAAATCCAGTGTAAAATGGCGAAAGAACTCTCTCTCATCTTGCAACCTACAGAACCAACCTCACAGATCCCTTCTGCACAGTGGGCAAGAACCATGCCTAAGAAGCCACTTATCTATACATGGTAGGTGAAACATGTGATTGCAATGAGGCAAGCTTCTCACTGTCTCTCCCATTTGAAAGTCCTGTCCACAAAAGGAAATTGAAATCTCAGCCAAATACGCCTAATCAAAGTGAATCACAAAAAAGGGCGCCCGTGGTATTGCAAAGCTACCTGAAGACAAACTGAACAAGAAACTTTCTCCCCAGAAGCATCAATGTTGTTATTGCTACTAATTTTGATCTGTGGGATCTTTTCAACTAAATGTCCAGCCAATCCTTTAGAGCCACCGGTGTCAAAAATGTTGGGAACCTCCTCAAAGGTCACCTCTACGGCACCCATCTGATTGAGAATAACAAGAGACTATTTCAGCATATAAAATATGGGATCAAGCATTGCACTGGTGTATAGTCTCTTGACAAAGTTTGATTAATATTATACCTGACTTTGGACTGCACTTAGCATGGCTGGACCAATTCGCTCTCGAACAAGTCTCCCACTAAGTAGGCTAGCAAGAACATCAATCTGCAACGTTTGAAAAAATACATCAAAACTCGTATTGAGAACAATCTCAGCAACTACACAGAAACTCACATTGAAATTTACATATTCATTCATCAATTAGTCAAGTGTTTACCAAGTAGAGGAGACACCCAATCCCAGATTCATCTGATTGCCACAAAACAAGAGAAGACTCAAAAACTTCAATAGAAAATACAGCTCCTGATATGGCCCCAACTGCAGCTCCTCTAACAAAACCGCTCTCAGTTTCTTGACCAATTAAAGCTCCGGTCATGGCTCCTAACAAGGTTCCAACTGCAGATGAAGATGCCAATTACCTTCAGTGGATATTTTAAGACAGCAAAAGATTCTCAGACAGAAGCATTTCATATATAATTTTATAAATGATTAAACATGCATAAAAGAAAAATCAAACCAAGGATCCCTATGCGTTGTAGGACCGTTTTTCATACTATCTTCATATGTTCACAAAACAATGATATGTTAGTTTTCCTACTTAGATTTTTCTGTCAGAACTTTAAGCGAACACCTAGAACTCATTTCAAGAATCTAATTTTCTATTCGCGTATCAGATAAATAATTCAAGGGAAAGAAGAAAAACCCAATACCAATCAATTGCAACAAACGCATACAGAAAGATCAAAGACATTCCATGCATCTCAAAAAGAGGGAAACAACGTTGAAAGCAAATGAAAAGAGAGAGAGAAACCCACCTAAAGCAAAGAAGAAGGTGAAGATCGCAGATAAGAGATTCCCAAGAACAGTAGAAACTGCGAAATTGAATATCTCTTTAACCCTCTCAACGTGACTCCCAAACGAAGACAACAAAGGCATAAAAGCTCGAGATGGGTATGCACAGAACTCCATTATTTCCTGATCCAAACGTTTACACAGAAGCCAATATATAAACAGAGCTCGCTTGATTGATCTATAACGCTTGGGTCGATAAACCTCTCAGAACCAAGACACTATCAAATCTATATGTAGAGATAGAGAGAGATGGGTATGCTTCGTTCTTAAGGTCCTTCGGAAAAGAAGGGCATGAATGAAGATCAACATCAACCAACTCGCATTTAAAGCTCTCCCCTTTATTTCTCTAACACAAAAAACAGTTCTCGTTTTATGACCAAAAGAAAACCAAATCTAAAGGCCGAATTCAAATGCCAATAATTTTCCTTTTCAAATAAACAAGGGAGAGCGAAGGAAGAAGGTTCGGTTGACAAAAAATTCGACGTGTTGTTGAAGGAAAAATTGGTCCAGAAAACTAGAGATCTTTTGTGGGGTTGTTTCGATATCAATTTTGTGAATCACTCGTTTTTGCATAAACAATTTTAATAGAGAGACGCCAATACCATTAGCAGAAAAGTCTCTGATTACGCCTTAATGCTCTGTTTTCTCTCCCTTTTATTTATTTATTTATTGCTTTTGGTCCTCAAAATATCTTTTTTGGTGAGCCTTTACTGTTTGCTTCCAGGTTCCAAGTTCAAAGTTGCAAGTGTGGGCGGCCCACTGACTTTCGCAATGTTACTCAATGGTTGGTTTGGCCACAGTTGAAATTTTTTGTCATTCGTGCAATGCTTATCCTGTTTCAGCATCTCCAAGTTGTCAATTTCCATTTATTTAATAACTTTACTAGTTTAATTTCATCACACTAAAGTAATCAACTCGTAAATTTCTTACCCTGCACCATAGGGAATTCATGAATATTGTGTATTTATTTGAAGTGACATTTCCTTGTGCAATCAGATTGATTATAATCAAATCAACTCAGGTACCGTTCGTTTGAGCTTATGGTACAGCTTATAAGCTTATTTACATCGGTCAACAATCACATCAATTACATATAAAAAATCCATGAATTTCTTCTATTACCCCTATTTTCTCACATATTTATCATTTTATCTCTCAAAATATATGTAAAATTTTAGAAAAAATTACATATTTGAACTCAACGCGTAAAACTCTTTCCAACAAGACTCATATTCGATAGTTTTTATTTAATTATTAAAGTATTTTATATACCTCTAATAAAAAATTAACAGCTTATACTCTATCAAAATTTTCGCTCTACAGAACAGTACACAGCTTATTTCACAGCTTATACGCTCTACAGCTTATACGCTATCAAAAAAAAACTCTCTACTGAACGGACCCTCAGTCTAAGAAACTTGAAAATTCCAATGAATTTCAATACCAGATGCTTCAAGAAACTTGCCTGCTGATTAATTAGTGCACCAAAAAAAATAAAGATAATGTTTATTGTTCTTCTTAAAAAGCCTAGAAGTTCATCAGAAGAATCTAAAAGTTTGGTCTTTTCATCAAGATCGTTAATCAACAAAATATGTAAATAATTGGGAAAAATATAAATAAATAAGAACCCATAATTTTAACGAGAAAACCTGACTGAAAAAAACTTCTAGTCTATGAGCGACCAACCTTCCAAAACAATCCATTATGTGAAGAAAAACTTACAATTTATCGTTACCTACAACTCAATCATACAACTTGACTCAGCGTATGCTTCGAACCAAATCAACACACCAATGATGATTTGAGATTGTTCTTGGCGCATCCAAGAGACTTTGAACCTAACATGAAACTCACACTCTCTCATAACAAATACATATTTGTGTCACGCAGATTAACATCAAAGAGAGTGGAAAACAAAAACACGAAACACTCAAAATCTCAATACAATTTTTTTTCTTCTCTCAAAAGCTTCAATGAGTCCTTCAATGGCTTGTGCACTTATATAGACGATTTGATCTCCAAATGATTTACCAGTCTAATCGTGAGTTATCTTAGAAGATAATAGTTGCACAAGAAATAAGATAAGACCAAACAAAATATATTAAAGATGTTAGGTGTTGTACCCCAATTTTTGTTCAAGATTACAAGATTCAAAAATTTTAAAAGAAGCCTCTAATTTTCACCAATTATGAGATCAAGATTATCCTATTTACAATAATTAGCCTAATACAAAATAAGGTTTTATTTGCGTAAGTAAGTAAAAGGCTCAATCCTAATCCATTGGTTTAAAGCTTGGCCCAAAATTTGTTAAGAAAAAAAGAGAGTTGAGTCCGGCTCAATAAGCCATTTAAATCTTAGCCAAATTGATCCATGCGTTTGGCCCACCACCTATATAAGAACCCTTAAGTCGGCCCAATTAGTAAGTCAAGCCCACTTACATTAGGTAAGGCCCTTCATTACCCAAACCTCTTTGAAAGCCCGGCCCAAGCCCTTACCTAACCCTAATAGCTAAAGGAAAAAACGCAGAGAGAAGAAGAGGAGAGGAAGAACGCCGTTGGCGTTTGAGCAGGGAAAGGAAATAGGGGAAGAGGAGAGAGGGCATCCTAGGGTTCACATTAAGGAATCGATTTAGGGCCTGATATTTAGGGATTTCATGAGTTATTTAGGGAAGATGCTTCGGTTTGGGGAAGAAAAGAAAGGATTTTCCAGATTTTGAGGGAAGGCGATGGAGACTTAGAAAGGAAACGAAATCATTGAGGGAAGAGGGAGGATGGAAGGTTTGAGAAGTGATAAGTAGAGGATTTTCATTTTCTGAAGGGAGGATTTTTTTTTCACTTCTTTCGGGGAGGCTTCTTCTTCATTTCAACTTTTTGGAGGAATTTTCGGTGATCTTTGGGGACTTCTCTTTGGGAGTTTTTTTTCGGGATTCTTTCTTCTTTCGTTGGACCTCTTTGTGGGGGATTCCGGTTCTGAATTTTGACGGATTTCTGAAGTTCTTTCTGGGGAAAAACATCTTGAATCCAACCTTACTTCGGAAACCCCTTCGACTCCGTTCCAACCCAGTTTTTGTTGCATCGACTCCTGAAAACTCACTAACACCCAAAGCCACTGAAATCATCATCCCCATACTTTCTTGCTTGGACCCTTCCTAGCTTGTTATCTCAAATATTCGGGTATCCCACTGTTATGATTATTAGAAGTTGCTGTATTTTTGTGGGATAATGATTACAAGTTAACATCAATATCGATTCACACATGGACTGAGATTAGCGTGATCCTAATGCACTAAAGGTTGAGAGGTTATGTTTTTCCTTCTTTTTGATGATGCTTTTCTCCTTCCTTGCACTCACTGTCTGATCATAAGTAATTGGTGAATATGTTGGAAGTTTGTTAGGACTGGTAAAATGGGGTTATGTATGGGCATAACTATTTTCTATTCTAGGTAGTGCTCAGATTTGAAAGTGATGAATGTTCTTGGTTTTGTTAGCTAGAGCTCGTGTTATCCACTAAAAAAAAAAGGGAAACTAATAAGCATGCAATCAAGTGATATTGTTTCAGAAATTGAAGTGCATCTTATCTCAGGAATGTTTAACTATGCTATCACATGAAGCCATTCCAGTTCAATTACGGTCACCATTATATTTTGTGAATCTGGGCATACTATGACTATGATATTTGATTTATGGTAATTTAACTGTGATATCGGGTCAATAAAAACCGTAAGGAGAGTCAAACTTTAAGAATATTTGAATTGTTACTGTGGCATGTGTGTGCTCCAAATTTGTAAAAAGCAATTGACTATAAATTTTCAATCGCGTTAATTTGATAGCGTGATTGAAATATTTGGTTGCTAACAAAAAAAGGAAACCGAGGTCCCATTCCATTCATCGTTTTTGTTTAACATGTTAATGTGTTATTTATTTGAAACTTGTTTATATGTGAATTATATGAATGATTTGATGTTATTTGACTTATGCGTTAATTATATGATTTAATGTATTTTTCCATGTTATATGATTATACGGATGAATTATATGATTTAAGATGTTAGTATGCTTGAAAGGGGATTTGCGATAATTCAATATCGTATAGTCCACACAAAACTCGGTTCCCAATATTTTATTTTTATTTTTATTTTATCCTTGTTTTGAATTTATCTTTATTTATCTATATCACATTTTATTTTATTTTCATTTTATTTTTATTTATCTATATCTCATTTTATTCTTATCTTATTATATTTTCGTTTTATTTTTATTTTTATTTATTTATATCTTATTTTATTTTATTTCTTCTTTAATTTTATTTTATTTTATTTTTTCATATATATATATATGTATAGATATATTTTTGCTCCATTTTTGTATTATCATTACTATCTTATCTTATCTTTTATAACTTTATTTTTCATTATATTTTTATATTATTTTATGTTATTTTTATCTCTATTTTTATTTTTGTTTTTATTTTACTTTACTCTTATTTCTATTTATGCTTTATATTTATCTTATATAAATATATTTTTACTCTATTTTCTTCTTATTATTATTATTATTTTATTTTATTCTACTAACTTTATTCATTATTATCTTTATGTATTTTATATTATTTCATGTCATTTTTATTTTTATTTTTATCTTTATCTCTATTTCTATTTTTTATTTTACTTTATTTTTATTCATTATTATATTATTTGTGGTTTATATTTTATTTTACTTTACTTTAAACCTATGTAGTATATAAAAATTATATTAAAAGTTTTTACCTACGATGGAATCGATTTGGGGAATGCATTGGATGCACCCTCGAATAAATTCTTGAGGTGAGAGTGTTTCTTGGGAAATTTGGTCATTGGATGGAAAAACCCTATGAACCTCAATATTAAGACTTTTAATATAGTTTATATATATATATATATATATTATAAAAATATTTTATATTTGAATATATATATATATATTATAAGTTCATTTTATTATATTTTGATAAAGCCATATATTTACCCAAATTATTTTATCCTACGTAGCTATTATACTTATCTAAATATTATTTTAATTTTATATAATTTTTGTATAACTTATATAATTATTGCACTTTATATACGCTACAATTAATATTTTCGAGGAAAGTCATTTAATGGGATATTAAAAATTAAGTCGGCAACTGTTTTTAAAGCAGGCGTTGTGGGGTGCCTCACACCTTCCCCATACGCAACAAACTCGCTTACCCTTTTTCTGGATTTTTCGTAGACCAAAATTATATTTTTCATGGTGACCAATTGCACTTATTCAATTGGTGGCGACTTCGTATATTTTATTATATTTATATTTAAAATCTCATTTCGCAAAATCGGTTGTGACATTAGGTCTTATCCAAATAAGAGAAGTTAGATATGATAAGTCCATACAAAAAAACTATGACAAAAGTTTTGTGTATCCATAAGAGTTTCGTGCATATCACACTTCTGATAAGAATAATAATAAAACAAAATTCATATAAATATCCAACAACTTATCCGCAATAATTTATCCACATGGACTCCACATCGCAACCAACAACAAGAGTTTTATCCTCGAGGTTACATCATTATTTGTATAGATCTCACAATTGTCAAATTGAATTGTAAAAACCAACAAAAGAATTAAAACAATAATAAGAAAGAGTTGCCAAATGATGTGTTCAAGAAATGAACTTACTACTCTCTTGTCATGTCTTTGAAATTCGATGCATGTTATTCGTTCATGTGTATTTGTGTGTGGATCTAAAAAACTTGTTAGATCAAGATATAACATAATATGAGTGATTGACTTTTCATAGGTTGTCAAATATAGATCATTTGGTATTATGTACATGTAAACACTATACAAGATTACCCCATTTTATTTCAAGAGGTGAAACATTTGAATTCATGACGTCTTTCATAATCAAGCTTAGATAATTCCCTTTATTTCAAGAAATATATATTTTTTAAACTTAGGTAGCTCCTTTATTTCAAGAGATACATACCTTTTTTATTAAAAAAAATTACCTTTGACGTAACCCTTTCCATTTGTATTGCTTACATCAAGTTTCCCAAAGAATTGTTTAATAGACCTATCAAAAAAATCTCAAGCACTATGTCAATCGGACTTCACAAGTAGATATTTGTGAAAAATAATATATGACTAATAAGAACACACAATTTTAACGAGAAAACCTGAGTGGAAAAAATCTCGAGTCTATGAGCGACCAACCTTCCGAAGCAATCAACTATGTGAAGAAAAGCTTACAATCTATCGTTACCTACGATTCAATCATACCACTTGACTCAGCGTATGCTTCGAACCAAATCAATAAACCAATGATGATTTGAGATTGCTCTTAGCGCCTCCAAGAGACTTTGAACGGAACATGAAACTCACAATATCTCATAACAAATACATATTTGTGTCACTAAGATAAACATCAGAGAGAGTGAAAAACAAAGAAAATAAGCACTCAAAATCTCAACACATTTTTTTCTCAAAAGCTTCGATGAGTCCTTCAGTAGTTTGTGCACTTATATAGACGATTTAATCTCCAGATGATTTACCAGTTTGATCGTGAATTATATTAGAAGATAATAGTTGCACAAGAACTAAGATAAGAGAAAACAAAACATATCTCTATTAAAGAGCTTAGGTCTTATCCAAATAAAAGAGTTTAGCTATGATGAGTCTATAAAAAAAACTATGACAAAAATTTTGTTTATCTATAAGAGTTTCGTGCATATCAGACTTCTGATAAGAATAACCATGAAACAAAACTCATATAAATATCCAACAACTTATCCACAATAATTTTACTAGAACTCCATATCACAACCAACAACAAGAGTTTTATCCTCAAGAATTTCAACGGCTTATCAAACCTTTATCTAGAACAACTCCTAGCTGTAAATATATCTTATAATGGTTTATTTCAACTCCAACACGTCACATATAATATTGTCTTAATAATCCATGCAAATAATTATGAAATAGTACGTGCAAAACTCTAAATCTGTTACGAAGTAACCTACCTCAAGGTTACCTCATAATCTCACAATTGTCAAATTAAATTTTAAAAACCAATATAATCTCAATTTCAACCAACCAAAAAGATTTTTGTTTTTTCCATGTGTAAATCAATTTCATTATATACTTGTAACGCCCGATCTACAGAACCTAACTCAAAGTCCCATAAATCAGAACGCTACCCCTCATACAATCAACACTACATCGTAACTAACTAGTACTCACATCATTCGTTTACAACTGTCATCAAAGTACAATAATTAAACACTAAATAACCTCCAATAAACATTCCTCCAAATTAATTATTAAAGCTTCAATCAAAATAAATGTCAACTCATATTCATTAAATAAACAGAAACATACAGTTAATAATCTTTATCTTCAACTATTGTGAATCTTCACTTATTTAAATAGTTTAAAATTACTAGTTTCAATCTCATAAATAAAATTTATACTTATTCATTCGTAGTTACTGCAATCATAGCATCCATCACATGAGCACCCTCTTTATGAATCTACAGCACCACCATCAACAATCAGGTCAGCATAGTCATCAAGGAGATCATCACTTGCATCACAGGACACTGTGAGCCAAGACTCAGCAAGTAACATTCATGCATGCACTTGTATGGAAACCAATGAAATTCATATGACACATTTATTTTCCTTCATTAACCCTTTTTCTCCAATACCTGGGCCCTAACCTCAGCAAACTACTACAGAGCAATCGGTCGAGATTTTAATTAGTGTACTACCAAAGAACACTGATTCTCATATAAACCTTTTTTTTCTTCCTTCCTTTCCTTTCCATTTCATAAACATCTGTAGTCATTTTCTAGTATACCCCTTGCGTAACAGTTATACCAGGTTTAAAAAACATTCTTTTTATTTATTTATGCGTGCATGCTCATGGCGACATGAAATGCAACATGAAATGCAGTACAAACATTAACATCAAACCATCACTAGTTCTTTCATTATCAAAGCACAACAGATAGCCTCTCACAGATAAAAATATAATCATATGCACATGAATCACATAGCATGATCACATATTCACAATTAATCGTATTCTAATAAGTCAGTAAATACATGGTCCTGTGACACAGTTGGAATGTTACTTACCTTTGTGCACTTTCGCAATTCCAACAATTTCAACTATAAAATATTGTTCCTGAAATTAATAATAACACGCATATTTATTAATATTTATTTAAACTATTTATATTAAATTTAATTAAATTTTAATTTCTAGATCGGGTCAACCCGAATAACCCTTCTCCCCATCAACGCGGGTCTACAGACCTGTTTGGCAACTAATAACGGGTCACCGCCGATATGGAGCTGGTGGCACCCACTTCTAGTGTACCTGCATAGAGAGCAATCTAAAGAGTATAACGATAACAGTGGCTACCTGTGTTGTGGATGGTAAACGGTGGTTCGTGTGAAGAAGGAGGTGGTGGAATCGTGTGTTTCTACTACTTTTGACCAGCAATACTTGCTACGTTTCATACGAAATCGGTGGATATCGACTCCCCTCGCAGCGCTCATCACGATGGTACCGGTCTCACCGCCAAAGGTTACCGAAATCGCTCCGCCTCTATTCCGTTGCAGCTGACTGAAACTTCTTGGTTTTGCTTAGGCTCTCCTCGTTTGCGTGCATTCTTTTATTTATATTATTTGATTTTTCAATTACTCTTTGATTGATTTGCCCTTGGTCTTTCACTTTAATTACACTAACTACGCGTAGATATTTACAATCTTGCCATTATCTTGTAAATCATTATATTTTTGTATTTGATTTCTAAAATTCATAATAAATTTATTTCGACTCTGATTCAAGTCATTCTTGCGCTCTCAAATTTGATCTCCTGTAGAATTTATTAAAAATATTTTGACCTCAGTTAGGTTTTCATCTAAATCGATTGTAATTTTTGTCTAAATTTTCTTTGTAAAATGTGTCGATCTAAATCTCTTGAAATTTCTAATGAAATTTAGATTGGGGTGTTAAAATAGTAAGATTTTATTTTATTTTGTAAACAATAGCCTGTAATCTCATATCTATCTATTTATATAAGATCCATGAGATTAGCGCATGTTGGTGGCGAGTACAAATATCATTTTCGTACTTACTGCGTTTGTGTATTTGTGAGTCGTTCCATGATGAGAGTAGGTGGAGTGATGAGGTTAGGTGGAGTGATTGTGATGGCTTGAATATTATATTGTTTAGTTTTTAGTCTTTCACTGATATGGGAATCGTTGAAAAAGCTCTGATTCCAATAAACTCTTCACCATTCTTAAAGGTAGCTGTGAACAAAAGATGATAACAATACATGGCTCCTTATTGTATTGATCCCTTATTTTAATCAATACATGATGACTTCCTCGATTATTATATTCTTTTCTTTTATTTCTTTAAATATTGATTATTATATTATGTTCGATTTGAAATCCCGACACAAGTGAAAGAAAAGTAGAGAGATAGGTAGAAAGCAATTCATAAAAAGTAAATTGAAACTGCATGCTTAAATAAGAATCTCAATCATAAAACACTCTCAATTTGAATTACATTTGCCTATTTGTCATAAATATCAGTGAATGACTAAAAACTAAATAATATAATATTCAAGTAGTGTTTTGTTTTGAATTTCACTGAATTTAAAATAATTGTGAGCCGTTCCATGATGAGAGTAGGTGGAGTGATGGAGGTTAGGTGGAGTGATTGTGATGGCTTGAATATTATATTGATTAGTTTTTAGTCTTTCATTGATATGGAAATCGTTGAAAAAGCTCTGATTCCAATAAACTATTCACCATTCTCAGAGGTAGTTAGGAACAAAAGATGATAACAATACATGGTCCCTTATTGTATTGATCCCTTATTTTAATCAATACATGATGACTTCCTCGATTATTATATTCTTTTCTTTTATTTCTTTAAATATTGATTATTATATTATGTTCGATTTAAAATCCCCACACAAGTGAAAGAAAAGTAGAGAGATAGGTAGAAAGCAATTCATAAAAAGTAAATTGAAGCCGCATGCTTTAAGAAGAATCTCAATCATAAAACACTCTCAATTTGAATTACATTTGCCTATTTGTCATAAATTTCAGTGAATGACTAAAAACTAAATAATATAATATTCAAATAGTGTTTTGTTTTGAATCTTGGTTTCACTGAATTTAAAATATCCAAGCTATCGTTCACTCAATTTACAAAAAAAAAATAAACAAAAAACCATTACATACAATAATAGATACATGAGGAATCATACGCTGAATAATTACTATATTCGAATAGTGTTTTGGAATATTATGTTAATTAGTTTGTAGTCTTTCATTGATATGTTAATCATTAAAATATTTGCAATTACAACTGCCTCGGATCCCTTATTGCATGTCCTCAATTATTCCGAATTGATTGATTGAAAACCACTAAAAATTTGATGGGAAAAAATCAATACATGATGACTTCATCGATTATTATATTATTTTCTCTTATCTCTTTAATGATATTTGCTTTTTCTATTGGGTTCATTCGCCCATTGTGGGTAAGTTTCAGTTGTTGTTTTTCCCTCTTTCATTTGTGTGGGGATTTCCCTTATTGTGCTAAAACACCCTCAATTGTCAAGGGTAGGAACAACTAAACTGAATAACAGGTGCGAATACTATTTTTACTCCTTCAGATGTTTATGTCCTTGGAGAGATTTCTATGTTCAATATTTCAAGGCCATGTCTTTGTGATTTTTCTTGGTCTTCCGCTGTTTAAGTAATGATTTGATTGTTAAGATAAGCTTAATTTACCTTAATGTTTTGTCAGGTTAATTGGGTTCGTTCTTGTGCTGTTGCAGTGGTTGATTAGATTACCAGTCTAGCATCTGAGTTTGGATTTGAGGTATATACTCATTTATGACATGTTAGCTTGCTAAATTTTTATAATAAAATATGATTCAATCAATATTTAAATGTTGGTATTGAATTCTTGGAATTTCTCTTCTATGTTTAGACATTCAAAGACCTTCTTCGCCTTTTGTTCATCATGATTGAATATAGTAATTATTTCCAAAACAAAACAGTACTTGAATATTATATTAGTTAGTGTTTAGTTTTTCACTGATATTTGTGACAAATAGGCAAATCTAATTCAATTTTCATTTTCAACCATGACCAAAAGTATGTGATTCTTTACTTGAGAAAAAGGGCAGTCCTATATATATATATATATATTTATATAAAAAACTCCTTACTATCGATAGTTCAATGTGTTGGGGAGCTGATGTGATAATTCTATATGTTGTTTCAATATGTTGGCTAAACTTCTTTTTGACCAATTTTTATTTATTTATTTCATGTCGATAGGTAGTGCAATGAAACTTACTTACTTTGTTGGTATTAATGTTATTTTGATGGATGTAATAATTAAAGATAATAATTAAACAAAAATAAAATCAATAGCGAAAATGACACGATAATTTTGAACCGTTAAATTTAATTCTAAAAAATTTATCCTAATTTTCACTTTCAATTGATTTTTGATCGATAGAAATAATATGTCGATGGACTTGTAATTTTGATCAGATGACATTTATAATTTTTTAAAAGTAAATTTTTTTTGTAGCTTTAAATTTTATTTAGATCGAAGTCCACCACAATAAAATTACTTTATTACGATGAGCCCGTTATTTTATCCTAGAATGGTTGGTCTTGGACATGTATTGATGGGTGTCGCAACCAGTTTTGCGAAAGAAAATTTTAAAAGAGAGTCGCCACCAATTGTAATAGGTGCAATTGGTCACCGATTAAAAATAATTTGATCTGCGAAAATCCAGAAAAATGTGTAAGTGAGTTTGTTACGTGTGGGGAAGGTGTGAGGCACCCCCAACGTCTGTTTTAAAAACAGTTGCCAATTTAACATTTATTATCCCATTATATGACTAAGAAAATTAAACGTGACATGTTAACAAAAATGAAGCATGATAATTATTTACAGCATATAAAAGTTATATTGAGAGTATAATATTGAGGTTCATGAGACTCTTCCATCTAATGGTCAAATATCCATGAAACACTCTCACCTCAAGAATTTTGTCTGAACGTGCATCCAATGCATTCCTCAAATTAATTCCATCGTCGATTTAAGGCTTTCGATATATATAATATGAATGCTTAAAAAAATCCTTTCCATCCAATGAATGAGAATTTCATAAAATTTTATTCTCAAGAATCCTTTTGGGATTGCATCCAATGCTTTTCCGTTTGATTCCGTCGTCGGATATTTAAAAGAAATGTCTCGAGAAACCAATACTTTGATATTCTCTTAACATGATTGGATGTTTGGCGGGTTGGGTATGCGGATTTTAGCAATCTTATGATATCATTTCTTTTTTTGGAAATTATTTAAATATACATTCTAAAATAAATTATAAAATTAAAAATTCAATCATGCCTATCAATCTAATTAATATTTATACTACTTTTACTATTTTATTATATTATTACATTACTTGGACCTATATAAAAAATAAAAAAATAAATCCCAAACTTAACCTATTACTAAAAACCCAGCAGGCCCAACATATAAACTGAGCCCATCAAAAACACAACAAAATCGGCCCACAATAATACAAACGAGAAACCCGGCCCAAAGCATACAAAACAGGCCCCAAAAATTAATCAAATCCGGGCCTGTTAGCAAGTCAAATCCAGCCCAAAAGCAAAACAGGAATATGGACAGCCCAACAGATGAAAACCCGACCCGGCCCGAGAATGAACAAAACTCGTTACTGTTCATCACCCTTTTCCTTCACAGCACCGGCACCGGCCTTCTCTCCATCCCGTCCAACCTGCAAACAGAGAAATCCAAGGAGCAAAAGAGCGAAACCAGATCCAGACCAAACAAAATCCAAGTACAGAAAATCATACAGCAAAACAGAAATAGAAAACCAAATCGGAAAGAAAAAAAAAATCCTCCCTTCCTTTGATTTCGTCCGATTTCTCTGCTGCCGGATCCTCCTTTCTTTCCGTTTTCCGCCTCCTCTGATTTTTCCCGTTTTCTTCCTCCTTTCTTCTGATTTTCTTCCGTTTTCTTCCTCCTTTCTTTCCTTCAATCTCAGGTTCTCCCCCTTCGGTTCCTCCGATTTTTTCCTTCCTACCCTTTTCTTCTCTCGAAAACCAGCCCCCAAACCAGGAACTCTCCTTCCCCGAAATTCCTTTAAAAAACAACCACTCTCCCCCCAAAGCCCTCTGGTTTTTTCCGACCCCTTTCCAGAAATTTCTCTCCCCCCTCATCTCTGTTTCCTTTCTCCTTTTATAACCAAAAACGAATCAAACCCCTCCCAAAATCAACAAAACCGGCTTCTAAAGTCTTCATCTTTGAATCTCAGCTCTCTCTCCCCGTTTTTCCACACTTCCGGCGACTTTCTTCCTCTCTTTCTCCTTCCTGGCCGGTGGCTTCTTTCTTTTAGGTGAGTTAGGGTTTTAGGTAGGTTAGATGGATGGGTTCGGGTATTTGAGTTTAGATTTGGGCCTTGTAGACAAATGGGCTTCGGTTTTATGGGCTTAATTGGGTGACGGGTTAGATGTAGGCACTAGGCATTTGGTGAGTTAAATGGGCTTGGTTTTGGGTAGTAATTGGATTGGTATTTTTTTATGGGCAATTAGGCTAATACATGGCTTATTTGGGCCCACTTGGATAGGTTGGGGAATATTTTTTGTTTTCTTCTTTTTTCAATATTTTTGTTTCATTTTTTATTATTAATTTTAAAACAAAATTTTCCCAGACAAAAATGGGGTACTACAATGGATTTCTCCTTTCTTTATCTAACTTTTGGTGGTTTTCAAGTAATAAGTTGTGATAATCGACTTCATGCAATAATGGTGGAGGGGTTTTGTACAACCTGTCGTCATTAAAGCATATGTTTTATATTAATGTTTAATCTATTTTTGCTAGACATATATAAATCGCCGAATTTTCTATATCTAAATGTTATTCATGTTAGTAATTTCTTTTTCATAACATGGTAAGCCAACTATCCTTTAATTTATATTGTAAATTATTTTCCAATTCCTCTTCCAAAGAAATTAGACACTCTACAACTTCGATTTTATTATGTTTTGTGGCTTGTAGTTGTACGAAGTTTTGTACTGTGAGCTTTGCTTTCGCTTGACATCACTCCTAGCTGAATTTTCCCCGTACTTCAAGGTAATTTTAATTTAAAAGTGTTTATCATAAAGAATTGTCTTCAATTTCTTCAACTTTCCCATTTTGAAAGCATGAATCTGTCTTTGATGTCCTTTTGATTCTATCTATGTAGATATATATTTACATGACTTTAAATTAGATTGACATGGATTAGATTACAGTTGTTTAGCATTTTCGATCGTGAATTGAAAATTGTAAGAAGTTTTTATATTAACTGTATCATTTAGTATTTGTCCTTAGGATGGAAAAGGGAGAATCAAGTAGGTCTAACAGACATAAGCGTAAACAAATTTTAAGGGATCAGAATAACCCATCAAATGATTGTAATACAATAAATTACGATGATCTCTCAAACAGATTGAATATTAACAAGCCTATTCATCAAAATATTGGAGGTTTAGATTATGTGTGTGAGGATTGCGGGGCTATTTTTTGGTATGCAGAAAGGTTGAAATCATTGAACTGTAGGAGACCAATTTTCTCCCTTTGTTGCAGACAAGGCAGGATTAAACTACCATGGAGATTTGAAACTCCTGAACCGTTGAAATCCCTAATGAATTATAATAGTGGCAGTGATGCAAAGATATTCAAAGAGCAAATTAGGGCGTACAATAACATTTTTGCGTTTACTTCAATTGGTGGCCGGATTGACAGAAGTATTAATGATGGTCAAGGTCCCTATATCTTTCGATTAAATGGACAAAATCATCATCTTATTAGCTCTTTGCTACCACCAGAAGGTCAAAGGCCCAAATTCGCCCAATTATATATATATGATACTGAGAATGAAGTTGCAAATCGAATTTTTGCACTTGACATTAATGTCGAAGACAATCAGCTTGACAAAAAAATTATATCACAATTGATTAATATGTTCGATGACACAAATGTCTTAGTCAGAACATTTCGTATGGCAAGATATCGTTTTAGAAGTGGGGAGAGACATTCTTTATCTTTAAGATTGTGTGAGAAAGGAATTGGCGACACAATACAATATAATGCTCTAGTAACTTCTGAAATTGTTGGTCTGTTCATTGGGGATCTTGGCTCCACTGATGAAGAACGAGATATAATTGTCGAATTCCAATATGGTACTTTAAAACGTATAAGTGATTTGCACCCATCTTTTATGTCCATGCAATATCCACTTTTATTTCCGTATGGAGATGATGGATACAAAGTTGACATACCTTACCAAAATGCACCTACAAGACCAAAAATAAAACGCAAGTTTGTCACACGATGTGAATATTATGCATATATTCTGCAACAACGAGCAGTTGGTGACAATTTAATTATTCGTGGTGGAAAACTTTTTCAGCAATTCATTGTTGCTGCATTTACGTGCATTGAAGATGAAAGATTACGATACATTCGTTTTAATTACCAATAAGCACATCTCAGATCTGAAATATACAGCGGTATGCAAGATGCTTTTTTAAGAGGCGACTTAAATGGTAATTACTTGGCAAACGCATTATCCTTCCTGCAAGCTTCACTGGAAGCCCACGTTATATGATTCAACATTATCACGATGCTATGGCTATTTGTCGTAATAAGGGCAATCCTGATCTCTTCATTACATTTACATGTAATGTTCAATGGATTGAAATACGAGAAGCTCTTAAGAAGATTCCAGGTCAAAAACCAGAAGACAGACCCGACTTGGTAACTCGAGTGTTCCACATGAAGCTTAATGAATTCATAAGAGACATAAAACAAAACAATTATTTTGGACAAATTATCGCATCTGTATATACAGTTGAGTTCCAAAAAAGAGGATTGCCTCATGTTCATTTGATAATATGGCTTCATCAAAATGATAAATTGCCCACTGCACATGATATCGACAAGATGATATGCGCTGAAATTCCAGATCCAGTAGCAGAAAAATCTATTTTTGCAATCGTTTCACGATTTATGGTACATGGTCCCTGTGGTCCTGCGAATTTTAAAGCTTCTTGCATGAAAAATGGTAAATGCACAAAACATTTCCTGAAAAAATTCTATGCAGAAACTACGATAGCTGATGAAGGTTTTGCTACTTACAAAAGACGTGACATTGACAGAGTACTTACAAAACAAGGCATAACACTTGACAACAGACATGTAGTGCCTTATAATAAAACTCTTTTGCTGAAGTACGAAGATCATATCAATGTTGAATGGTGCAACCAATCAAGAGCTGTAAAATATTTATTTAAATATATCAACAAAGGGCCTGATAGAGCACGAGCATTCCTGCAGGAAAATGTTCAGTCAACTGAAATTTATTCTGCAAAAGAAATAGAAGTCATTGACGAAGTCAAAACATTCATTGATTGTCGATACTTATGTGCTTACCTGTGACGACCCTGCCCTGCATCGACAGCCCTCAGGCCCGCTAGGCGCCACGCGTCTCACATTCAGGCTCCATGGGCCCCACCCCCAACCCCTCTAGCGCTCACAAGCCACTCGGGTTGTATTTTTATTGTCTCGAATTCACAAGGTGACCTGTTATCAACCCTGTTTTTGGGGTGCTGGTTATAAGCCTCAATGGCTTAGAGATATTGTCTTGGCAGGGTCTCTGCCTTTGTTTTCGTAACGAGAAGCAAGCTTTCTTTCAAAAAAGAAAGAAAGATTAGTTGTCTAAATATATTTAAAGCCTCTCTTATAACCTTGATGATAATTTCTCTCAATTTAGCTGAAAATGTTGTTTCACTCGATCAAATATTGTCTTCGCTTGCTTGAATATTGTAACACAAGAATCTCATTTGGTAATATCTTCGTGATGAAGATTGACACACAAATTTTTTGTTTAAACATATATAATATTATCATATTTGAGACAAATATAATATATGTAGATCTAATTTTGTTTAAACATTTATAATATTAGCATATTTGAAATAGATACAATATTTGTAGATCAAAATCTCGAACAATTTTCTTTCACTTTACATGATTAATGTCCAAATCTGATGCGCCTTGGTCTAGGGAGTTGCTTGGTGGTTGGTGTTGTTGATGGTCGTCAACATTGGCTGAGCTATTTTTCAAATGGTGATCTTGATTTCATGAAGCTTTTTCGGTGACTCAAGTGATAATCGATGGTTGGTGATAATTAAGCTTTGGTCAGTTTGACCTATAGCTTCATTTTGATACTTTGTTTATCAAAAACAATGGTCGGAGATATAATATCAGCATATATCCGGAATAAATATAATATATGCAAATTTGAAACAATATCATATAATCATATCTAGATCTAGAATATTTTCCCCTCATTTTAACTGATTGAATTCCAAATATGATGCGCCTTGGTATGAGGAGTTGATTGGCGGTGCTAATGGTCGCCGATTTTGGTCGGATTGAACTCTTTTTCGAATGGCAATCTTAATTTCATGAAACTTTTTCGGCGACTCAAGTGATAATTGACAATCGATGATGATTGAGTTTCAGTTAGACTGACTTAGAGCTTCATTCTTCATTTGCCAAAAATGACGGTTAAACGACAAACTTCTCATATGGTGGTGCAAGGAAGAAGAAAGAGGAAAAAATGATGATATTTTGATAAATTTATTAATTTTGTCTTTATTTCTAAACTTATTTTTGATCTGTCGTTATTGAAATAAAACTCTCACATTTTATCATTATATGTAAAGCTTTTTTTCTTTAATATTAGTCCATCACAATATCGCTTTCTGGTTGTGGCCCTCAACAAATTAAACCACACACTGAAGATTCAAATTAATAGTTATGTATCACACACAAAAATTCGTAATTGTTTGTACAATACTTCCTAACCAACCTTTCCATTATGTGATCATAAAATGCATCAACTCTCATTTCAAACAAACCTTTTTCTCCAGTGACTTTCTAATAAGAGTGCATTGGTGTGGAAATATAAAAATCTAAGAACATTTGAGTTTCAGGCGGTGTTTATTTCAAAGAAAAATATGCCCTCGAAAAATTATCATAATTGGAGTCGCATTAGGCAAAATTGTAGGTACGTCTACTTTATGAGACTTATTAAGGATAATGTTACCTACTCATTTAAACTTATTTATAATTATGTTTAGTTTTTAGGTTTTTTTTGTAAGTAAGTTAATTTTTTATTTATTAAATTACATAAGTGCCATTTATAATATGGCAAATCATTACATTATTGTATATGGAAATCAAGTATGCTGAGCATACACGAGCCCATTTGGGTTTAACGAATTATTTTTCCTTAGGATTTAACACTTATTGTTTAGATTACAACATGAAAATTCTATACATGAGCCCGTTAGGGTTTAGTAAATTCGTTCCCCTTAGAGTTTAATCCTTATTGTTTTAGTTATAGTAATTAAAAAAACACAATTACATAGCATATATAATAATTAAATTATTTTTGAAAAATAATGTAATTAAAAAAGTATATTAAAAGCTATGGATGATGGGTACTATTAAAAAAAAATTTACATGTGTTTAAACATACAATTTTTTTGAAATATTTTTTGGGCATACCTCAAAATCTCCTTAAAATTAATGAGATTAAACTATCGAAAAGAAATGTGAAAGTGCACTTTTCAATTGGGCCTAAATGTTGTAGATTTTTCTTGACAATAAGTTGGACTGACGATTTGTTATTGGCTACTAGGCTTCAATTTTAAATGAGGCCCAAATCGCAACCCGATCCAAACTGCTTAAAACGAGATTATATTCATATATTTATGATGGCGTAGTGCGCATGCAGTGCATGATAAGTTTGTTCGATAGATAGTCTAGGGCGGCTACCGTTTCTCTATAAATACACCCTCAGGGGCTTGACTTTAGTTGATCTTAGCCTCTCCCCAGAGAGATCTGAGAGAGCGAGAGAGGGGACTCTTCATTCGCTTCTTTTGGTAAAATCGAGCGGGAGATCCAAAAAAAAAAAGGGTGGGAGAATAGAGAAATCGAAGCGTAGAAACATAAAGCCCAGAATCAATTCTGATAAACCCTTTCTAATTTTTTACTTCTTCAACTTCACACTACTAGGGTTTGAAATGGATTTGCGATTTCCGTACTCTCCAGCGGAGGTAGCCAAAGTGCGCCGAGTCCAGTTCGGGATTCTAAGTCCCGATGAGATCGTAATTCTCTGTGGCCTTTTTTACTTCAATTTTTGTTCTGTAGCCGAGAAATCACAGCCAATCGGTTGGAATCCAATTTTTCCCTGTCCCATGCCATATTACTGTGATTTCTTAGCAGCTGAACGGGAGTACTGGGTTATTGTTGATTACAAGTAAGTTTAGCTGAATCTGTTGTGGTTTGGTTTGCAGAGGCAAATGTCTGTTGTCCAGATTGAGCATGGTGAGACGACAGAGAGGGGCAAGCCAAAGCCTGGTGGATTAAGTGATCCTCGGCTGGGTACAATTGATAGAAAGATGAAGTGTGACACTTGTATGGCGAACATGGCTGAGTGCCCTGGGCACTTTGGTCACCTTGAGCTTGCCAAGCCTATGTTTCATATTGGGTTTCTAAAGACTGTGCTTAGCATCATGAGATGTGTCTGCTTCAATTGCTCAAAAATTATGGCAGACGAGGTACCTCAGGCCTCAAATGCGTCTTTAAATATAGATGGATAGCGCTTTTAGGGCCTGGAATATTGAAGCTGTAGGGGATGTTGTTAGCATTCGGGTTTTATGTTGTCAAGTGTTTTTAACAGCCTTTTTTTAAAAAAAGAGTGAGTGAATGCTGAATCATTTGGCATTGTTCGATATAGTATGGATAATCAAACAGTGTGTCTTTAATTGAGACGAGTAAGCAGGTCTGTTTTAATGAAACTGTGGTGGGTTAACGATAATGTTACTTCTGAAATGCAATGTAACCCCTGTATTGGTCCTTTAGGTAATTGGGTTTTAGCTGAAAGGAAATCACAAATCATTAAATGGGTCCATTACCAAAAAGAATTTTAAACAATCTAGTCCATATTGCATAAATACTGATTATGTTAGTATGTTTGATAAGTGGACATGAGATGAGATATGTTATTTTTTATGATTGCTTGGGCTATTTGGAGGTTTCAAGCCATTTTATAGCTTTCGAGTCTCGCTGGTTTTCTATTGTACATGTTCCATTTTGGTTTGCTATCTCTTTACCTGAACCTAGTGGTAAGTAGTTTCGCAAGAATTTAGAGGTCATTGTTCAATTCCAAAATAACTATGTTTTTGCTATGTGGGGCAAAGGCCGTGTACATCTTGCCATTTCGCTTCCCTACTTCCCCCCTACATTGTGGGATCCTTGTGCAATGCAGTTGTGTTTAGCTTGGGTTGAACTCTCGGTCTAGTAGTTGTTGCTTTTCTACAAACTAGAGGTCTATGTTCAGTTCCTGTAAGGCTGATTTACTATTGCCCTTTTGTGGCCTTGTGTTCAGTCACTTCAGTGTGAAAGTGTTGTTCATGGAAGTTGTTTACCTTTATCTCTTGGCCTTGCAGGAAGACCCTAAGTTCAAGCAAGCATTAAGGATAAAGAATCGCAAAAGCAGGCTTAAAAAGATTCTCGATGCCTGTAGAAACAAAAGTAAATGTGATGGAGGTGATGAAATTGATGTCCAAGGTCAGGACACTGAAGAGCCAGTTAAAAAGAGCCGTGGTGGCTGCGGTGCTCAGCAGCCAAAGATAAGTATTGATGGCATGAAGATTATAGTGGAGTACAAGGCTCAAAGGAAGAAAAATGATGACCAGGAGCAGCTTCCCGAACCTGTGGAAAGAAAGCAAACCCTTACTGCAGAAAGAGTAATTCATTAAAGCGGAATCTCCTGTTATGTTCACAATTTACTGCATGGTGTTTATAGATAATTGTGTGCAGGTTCTCAGTGTTTTAAAGAGGATAAGTGATGAGGACTGTGGATTATTGGGCTTAGACCCTAAGTATGCCCGTCCTGATTGGATGATTCTTCAAGTGCTTCCAATTCCTCCACCTCCTGTGAGACCCTCTGTGATGATGGACACCTCGTCGAGGAGTGAGGCAAGTCTCTTTCGCAGTTGCTATCACATTTGTGCCGCATTGTTGCAATTAAGTAACAGCAATGGGGACTGATGATCAATATTTTTCCTCCCTCTGACCATGTTTGCACTCTAATCTTTTTAGTTTGATCCTGATTTTTATTCTCTCATGCTCAATGCAGGATGATTTGACCCATCAGTTAGCCATGATTATTAGGCACAATGAAAATCTTCGTAGACAAGAGAGGAATGGGTCAGCTGCACATATCATATCTGAGTTTGCTCAGTTGTTACAGTTCCATGTAGCCACGTATTTTGACAATGAGTTACCTGGACAGCCTAGGGTGTGTGTCTTATAACCTACTCATTTACATAAACAAAATTTATGGCAAGGATATGGATGATCTTTTTGAATTTAAGGTACAACATTCAAGATTTTTTTTCCTATGTACTCTGCAGGCAACACAGAGGTCCGGTAGACCTATTAAGTCAATATGTAGCCGGCTTAAGGCAAAAGAAGGGCGGATTCGGGGTAACTTGATGGGGAAACGTGTGGATTTTTCTGCACGAACAGTTATTACACCAGATCCCACCATTAATATTGATGAACTGGGCGTACCATGGAGTATTGCCCTAAATCTCACATATCCGGAAACTGTGACTCCATACAACATCGAAAGGTTCTTACCTTGCTTGTCCTTGGACTCTATTTATTCTTTCAATTTTTATTAATTTGTTGTAAGATGACTAATCCCTGAGGACAGGTTAAAGGAGCTTGTTGAGTATGGGCCACATCCTCCACCTGGCAAAACTGGTGCCAAGTATATTATTAGGGATGATGGGCAGAGGCTTGATCTACGTTACTTGAAGAAAAGCAGTGATCACCACTTAGAGCTTGGTTACAAGGTACTGTCTTGTGTTTGACAGGTTTTTGGTTTGCTATTGGGTTTAAAATTATATTGATGGACCTATAATTGTGGTTGCAGGTGGAGAGGCATTTGCAAGATGGGGACTTTGTCCTCTTTAATCGTCAGCCAAGTCTCCATAAGATGTCTATCATGGGTCACAAGATTAAGATTATGCCATATTCAACATTCCGCCTTAACTTGTCTGTGACATCACCATATAATGCTGATTTTGATGGTGATGAAATGAATATGCATGTTCCTCAGTCATTTGAAACCAGAGCAGAAGTTTTGGAGCTTATGATGGTACCTAAATGTATAGTATCCCCTCAAGCAAATCGTCCTGTCATGGGAATTGTGCAGGATACCCTTTTAGGATGTCGTAAAATCACAAAGAGAGATACCTTTATAGAGAAGGTGATTGGGAGATGATAATGAAAATTTTTCTCTGGTAAATTGGAGACTACTTTTAATTGGTAGTCCGAAGTCTAATCAGTTTTGATTTTTTTGTAGGATGTTTTCATGAACATCTTGATGTGGTGGGAAGATTTTGATGGAAAAATTCCTGCCCCTGCAGTTCTTAAACCACGTCCACTCTGGACTGGCAAACAAGTTTTTAATCTGATTATACCAAAGCCAATTAATTTACTGAGAACTTCTGCCTGGCACTCAGAGTCAGAGACGGGGTTTATTACACCTGGGGATACTCAAGTGCGGATTGAAAAAGGGGAACTTATTACTGGAACTCTTTGCAAGAAGACACTTGGCACTTCAACCGGAAGTCTTATACACGTTATTTGGTGAGCATGCTAGTGATGTTTAAAGAGCTGTATGTTTTCTTGCGATCTGCCTCATAATTATTATTGAGCATCCTTTTCTTGTCAAAAATCTCCAAAGTCATGTTCTACTAATTTATAAGCATGTCTGAGTTCAAAATGATGAAAAGTGACAATGTTGAGTTTATAGAATATAATTTCGTTTGTTCGAGGCACATTTCTTGATGATGAAAAGCAAATTAATTTTGTACCTGTCAAGGATGTAATTTGGATTAATCTGCATTGTTCGATGCACTATGCTTATGATGTAGGGAAGAGGTTGGTCCTGATGCAGCTCGCAAATTTTTGGGACATACGCAGTGGCTTGTTAATTATTGGCTTCTGCAGAATGGTTTTAGTATAGGGATCGGTGATACCATTGCTGATGCAGAAACAATGGAGAAAATCAATGAAACCATATCAAAAGCAAAAAATGATGTGAAAGAGCTACTCAAACAATTTCGAAGTAAGGCTTTGGAACCTGAACCTGGTCGAACCCCAGAGGAATCATTTGAAAACAAAGTGAATCAGGTGCATATGTCAAACTGTTCTTCCATTATCCACTGATTGGATTGCGTATTGATGTGTGCTAACATGCTTCTTGTCTTTTAGGGGTTGAATAAAGCTCGTGACGACGCTGGAAGTAGTGCACAGAAGAGTTTGTCGGAGAGTAACAATCTGAAGGCTATGGTCACTGCAGGATCCAAGGGAAGTTTCATTAACATATCGCAGATGACTGCTTGTGTGGGACAGCAGAATGTTGAGGGTAAGCGAATCCCTTATGGGTTCATAGAGCGGACATTACCTCATTTCACCAGAAAAGATTATGGGCCAGAAAGTCGTGGTTTTGTTGAGAACTCATACCTTCGTGGATTGACTCCACAAGAATTCTTTTTCCACGCCATGGGTGGTAGAGAAGGTCTGATAGACACTGCTGTTAAAACCTCTGAAACTGGTTATATCCAGCGAAGACTTGTGAAAGCAATGGAGGATATTATGGTTAAATATGATGGGACTGTGAGGAACTCGTTGGGGGATGTTATTCAATTTCTATACGGAGAAGATGGTATGGATTCTGTTTGGATAGAATCGCAGAAGTTGGATTCCTTAAAAATGAAGAAATCAGATTTTGATAGGGTCTTCAGATACGAGATAGATGATCCCAGCTGGAGTCCAAATTACATGTTGCCAGAACATGTTACAGATTTGCAAGATATTAAAGAACTTCGAGATGTGTTCAATGCTGAAGTTCAAAAACTTGAAGGAGATAGGTACCAACTGGGAACGGAGATTGCAACCACAGGTGACAATACATGGCCAATGCCTGTTAATCTAAAGAGGCTTATCTGGAATGCACAAAAGACTTTCAAGGTTGACTTTCGAAGGCCCTCTGATTTGCACCCAGTGGAAGTTGTAGATGCTGTTGATAAACTTCAGGAGAGGTTGAAAGTTGTTCCTGGGGATGATCGGTTGAGTGTGGAAGCTCAGAAAAATGCCACCCTTTTCTTCAATATTTTGCTTCGGAGCACTCTGGCTAGTAAAAGAGTGTTGCAGGAGTACAGGCTTAATCGTGAAGCATTTGAGTGGGTTGTTGGTGAGATAGAGTCACGATTTTTACAATCGTTGGTGGCACCTGGGGAAATGATAGGTTGTGTTGCTGCACAATCTATTGGGGAACCTGCTACTCAGATGACTCTCAACACCTTTCACTATGCTGGTGTGAGTGCAAAAAATGTTACTCTTGGGGTTCCCAGGTTGAGGGAGATCATTAATGTGGCCAAGAAGATCAAAACACCTTCTCTGTCTGTTTACCTGAAACCTGATGTTAGTAGAACAAAGGAGAGGGCTAAGAATGTACAATGTGCTTTGGAATACACCACTCTTCGAAGTGTCACTCAAGCTACAGAAGTTTATTATGACCCAGATCCCATGAGCACAGTAATTGAAGAGGATATTGATTTTGTCAAGTCTTACTATGAAATGCCAGATGAAGAAGTAGCACCTGAAAAGATCTCTCCTTGGTTACTTCGTATAGAGTTGAACCGTGACATGATGTTAGATAAAAATTTAAGCATGGCTGAGATTGCTGAGAAGATCAACCTTGAATTTGATGATGATTTGACGTGTATTTTCAACGACGATAATGCTAACAAATTGATCCTTCGTATCCGTATCATGAATGATGAAGCCCCTAAGGGAGAGCTGCAAGATGATGAGTCGGCAGAAGATGATGTTTTCCTTAAGAAAATTGAGAGTAACATGCTGACAGAAATGGCTCTTAGAGGCATCCCAGATATTAACAAGGTGTTCATTAAGCATGGGAAAGTAAGCAAGTTCAATGAGAATGAAGGTTTTAAAACAAGTGAGGAATGGATGCTGGATACAGAAGGCGTTAACCTCTTGGCTGTTATGTGTAATGAGAATGTTGATGCAAGGAGGACGACGAGTAATCACTTGATTGAAATCATTGAAGTATTGGGAATTGAGGCAGTCCGTCGGTCCTTGTTGGATGAATTGAGGGTTGTGATATCTTTTGATGGATCTTATGTGAATTACAGGCATCTGGCTATCCTATGTGATACTATGACCTATCGTGGGCACTTGATGGCCATTACCCGTCATGGTATCAATCGGAATGATACTGGGCCCATGATGAGGTGCTCCTTTGAAGAAACCGTCGACATTCTTCTGGATGCTGCTGTGTATGCCGAAACAGATTATTTGAGGGGGGTCACGGAAAATATAATGTTAGGTCAGCTTGCGCCAATTGGGACAGGAGACTGCGCACTTTATCTCAATGATGAAATGCTGAAGAATGCCATTGAACTCCAGCTACCAAGCTATATGGATGGCCTGGATTTTGGCATGACACCTGCCCGCTCTCCCATCTCAGGAACCCCTTATCATGATGGCATGATGTCTCCAAATTACGCGCTGAGCCCGAATCTTCGTCTGTCACCCATTTCAGATGCTCAGTTTTCACCTTATGTTGGTGGAATGCCATTTTCCCCTACTTCATCCCCGGGCTACAGCCCCTCATCTCCAGGTTACAGCCCCTCATCACCGGGATACAGCCCCACCTCTCCCGGGTACAGCCCCACCTCTCCTGGCTACAGCCCCACCTCGCCTGGCTACAGCCCGACTTCACCTACGTACAGCCCTAGTTCTCCTGGTTATAGCCCTACGAGTCCTGCCTATTCGCCTACAAGTCCATCCTACTCCCCTACATCTCCCAGCTACAGCCCCACGTCCCCCAGCTACAGCCCAACGTCCCCCAGCTACAGCCCCACGTCCCCCAGCTACAGCCCCACGTCCCCCAGTTACAGCCCCACCTCCCCTGCGTACAGTCCCACCTCCCCGGCGTACAGTCCCACCTCCCCGGCGTACAGCCCGACATCGCCTTCATACAGTCCAACATCGCCTTCCTACAGTCCGACTTCCCCTTCCTACAGCCCGACATCGCCATCTTATAGCCCTACTTCACCAGCTTATAGTCCCACTTCCCCTGGTTACAGTCCAACCTCGCCGAGTTACAGCCCTACCTCACCTAGTTACAGTCCGACGTCACCAAGTTACAATCCCCAGTCTGCAAAATATAGCCCCTCCCTTGCTTATTCGCCAAGCAGTCCGAGATTGTCACCATCCAGTCCTTACAGTCCTACTTCTCCAAACTACAGGTAAATTTTGTCCCCATATATGCTTGAATCCCTCATATTTCTATCATTTATGGTTGAATCATACATCTTCTGTTGCAGCCCTACTTCACCATCGACTTCTCCTGCATCTCCATCGTATTCTCCTTCAGGTCCAACCTACAGTCCTAGCAGGTAAAAGCTTCTCGTCACTTTCTATGCTGCACCTTCTTGTATTTTTTGACTAAAAACACTATCTATGGTTGAGAACCTCCAGAAATAGAAGTAATGATCTAGTCCTGCTTTTACATGTTCTTTTTTATTTTGAATTTTCCAGTCAGTATAAGCCTGGAGTGAATCCGGACTACAGCCCAAGCTCACCACAGTACAGGTAAGCTGATGCTGTATTGCACTTTTATGTGATAAATGTTGATTTTGAACTACTAATTAATCAGTTGGGTTCTGCTATTTTCTTACACTACTATTTCATGCAGTCCAAGTGCTGGGTATTCACCAAGTGCACCTGGGTATTCACCGTCCTCTACCAGTCAGTATACTCCTCAAACGAGCAATAAGGACGAAAGGAATGATAAGGATGATACGAGTAATCCCTGAGGCATTGGAACTGTAAAGAGCCTTTGCCCTCGTGAGAAAGCAAAAGGTCGAGTTCTTTTTTTTGAACTTCCACCTGATTTTTGACAATGTCAGCTGTTTCATCTTTTCTGATGGGGCAGACATTTTTTTAATTTTTTTTTATGGATTGTTCATTCAAGAACCAGAAAGGAATGAGTAGAGGTGAGAATAAAATAAAATAAAAGTTCTATATAAAAAACCTATGGAGGCATTGTAGTTTTGAGGGGTGGAATTGATAGATGTTCTAATAATTCATCTTCCCTATTTATTTGTTGCTGAATGTGAAGCTGATTGTTTTTGCATTTTTTGTTTATGACGTTCATTTTGCAGTGTTACCAAATGAGAAGCCACGGAGCTTGTAAGTTGTAACTTGTAATGTGGTCAAAGCCTTCCAAATCGCCAGGAGTAGCTTTCTAATGTTCTTGATACTACCGAAAGTTGGCCGCATCTGTGAAGAAACACTCTGTTGTTGCTACTACTAGCTAGAATGAATGTTGCGGGCTGTGTTTATACACATCGGACATAAAAGTTTGATCAGTGTGCTTGGATGCGGATGTTTTCTTGTTTAATAAGTACAATTAATTTTTGTTTCTTATTGATGTATTTCTTTCTTACTACCGAATTGATAGTAATGCCATTTGACTCGTCCATGCTCTACTTATGGGTTTATAAATTTATTTGCGAGTCAGTATAGTTGTCAGCTTTTCTAATGTGAGATTTTATCTTCGATTTTAGTTTTATTCTTGTAGTAATGTGCTGCACGAAAATGACTGGCAATAGTTTGGTTATCATAGATCATCTTGCCAGTGCCTACCATACCCACAATTGAGACTGACGCAACGTGGATTCTTTTGGGTCATGGTTTCGTCATGACTTGGTGTATCCCTTGAACTCTAATGAAGTACTTAATTAACTCTTTGGTTCTACAATGGCCGTGTATGATCATTTTCTTATAATATTCTGGCCGGCCTAAGAAACTTTCTTTGCCCATATTTATACTCTCACTACTATTGTATTGTATATGAAAATGTCGACAACTCCACTCAAACCATATTATATTCTTCATATATACATAAGAGAGCAGAAAAACAAAGTCAAAAGCCAATTCTCGAGTTTTGATGGAGAGGCCATGGAAGTTGAAGAGCAAGAGCTTAAACTTTCTACCTAAAACTGCGACTCCTGCTACTTTCCTTAACTCGCCTAGAAGTCCTGTCAGGTCCCCAATTAGAAGAGGATCTCTAGTCCCCAAGGAAGCTCGAAGGAGGTCCAAAAATGGAAGCTTTGATTGGAGAGAACCCACTTCACCGAAAGTCTCATGTATGGGCCAAGTCAGCAGGAGCAAGATGACCAAGAACAACAAACCCAAATTGGGTAATTCTCCACAGAAAGCTAGTTCCCCTTTCTTTTCAAGTCCAAGGAAGCAGATAATCATGATTGGGAAGATTTTGAAGGGATCAAAGAGTGCTAAAAAGTGCGAAGAAGAAGACCGAGTAATAGTCAGTGCTCCTCCTCCTCCTTTGGGTCAGATGAAACAGTTCGAAAGTGGTGGAGGTGGTGCCTTGCAACACTTTGATTGGAAGAATACCGTGTCTGATGATGATGACAAGGTAGTTTTGCCTAATCTTGAATCCATGGATGGACCAAGAAAAGAAGTCAACTTGTGGAAGAGAAGGTCCATGGCTCCTCCTGCTCCTCTTCGGATATGAAAATTAATCAATATTGTTGTTCATTTTGCGCAATTGCATTGAAGAAGTAGTATTCTCATTTCTTTTGCCTTTTATTTTTTAAATAAAGGCAAATTTTAATTAATCGACGACTGGCAGAAGTTAGAATAGCTAGGAGTAACGAACTACACACCATTGAGAACAAAATCCACATCTTCTTCTCAGTAAACTATCAGCATATTAGTGTTACTTTGTCCTAGATGTTGTCGCTGCATGTGTCATTTGTGATACAAACCAGAAACATAGCAAACCAAACCAAAAAAATCACACAAAAAAAGAAAAAAGATCTCCCAACATCAGTATCAAGGAAATGCCTGTACTGCCCACACCAGTGACTTGAACCTGAGACCCTTCTCCCACAATGGTAGCAAAAATGCGTTCCGCATCTGCATCCAAAATCCATTTCAACAATCAAGATTTGATTCGTAAGTTAACTATTTGAATTAGCCTAATATTCTGGAAAGCACTAATTATTGGCTATTCAAGCAAGAGAAGCAGAGATTTCGTGCTGAGAAACCTTGTTATCTAAAGGAAAATAATAATTAAAAAGAGACTTTTTAGGAAAACATATCCAGAGAAAGAAAGAGCAAACCTGCACTTAACAAGGGAACAACCGTGACTACGCTCCACACATTGACCACAATGAGGACACCTTCTCCATTTCTTCCTCGCCGTGAGCTCAGCAAACTGAATATCGTCTCTACTCTCTTCGCATCTTAAACCTTCATGCCATGCAGTCTTGCACTGGAAGCAAAAGAGCTTCTTACACTTTGGACAATTAGTTTTCCTCACATTCCCTCCACACTCATTCACAACCAACTCCAAGCAATCCCTGCTAGGGCAGTAGCTGCTCTTAGACCTCAAAACAGCCGTCTCACAGAGAAAATCACACCATCTTGTGAATACACTAGGTGAGATTATCGGCCTGCACGAGAGCGGATCCAGAATGCAGGAACAGTTCAGTCCAGGACACTTTATGTTCCCACCAGAATTACTGTCTTCTTGGATCTTGATTGCTATGTATTTCCCTATGCAGTCCTGGCAAAAAGGGTGTGCACAGTGCTTTTTGTTGTTGAATTTCTTGCTTGCAGCCACAGGTTCTATGCAGATCTCACATGTGAAGCTTGAGATGTCTTCTTGCATTTCTGTTTCTCTGGGATACTTACCTGGGTTTTCTCTTTGTTTTTCAGCTGAGTTAGCCATGATGAAATGAACTTTCGGTAGTAGATTTTTCCAACAAACAATCTGCAAACAAATAAACTTAATAAATCAAAAGTTAGAGAGACGGAGAGGATAAATACAAAGAGGAAGATGATCATGCCTGGTTCTGTCAGCTACCAACTCAATAGTTGAAACCAGAAAACTATTTTTTTCTTCCCTCCCCTCCCCTCCCCATTTCTTGAAATCACAGGTGAACATCTGGCTCAGTGTTAGAATTTTTGGAGCTCAATCTATAGAGATTACAGGTTCAATAGCAATCACTCCATAGATGATGTGGAATAAGGTATGCGCAATGTGGGTTGATGCATTATGACATTGGAAGAAATGATGAGCCGGTTTAGGAATACAAACACTTGGATTCCTAGCAACTATGTTCCTATACCATATCCACTTAGCCAGTCTCTTCAAATTAACCCATTCAGCAATCATAAATCATTGTAATATATTTAATCAATTACGCTTTTAATTTAGGTTTTGAATTGAGTTTGAGCATAGGGTAATAGCAAATCATTAAAAAACAAAGCAAAGAAAAGCACCACTCCTGAAAAAGTTTGCGACAAAGCTCATGGAATGTGTGGCTACAAAGCAAGAAATGGACTTGACCAGTAAGCATTCTTAATTCTTTGATATGAGACATGGAAACCTCTGAAATTCGAGAAAGCAATTATTCGAAGGGCAGGGAATTGGATGTCAGAACATATAAATGCTTGCTATGCCCACCAAATTGTAACAAAAATAACGCATTTCTTTCTAAAAATTTGAAGATTAGGCCAATGCAATGGACACCCATGTCCAGATTACAGAGTTACAGCAAACAAGAAAGATCAAAACGGAACACAGAAGAAAGTCGAAAACTTTGCATAAAAGCCCACCAAGAAGAATAGTTGCCAACTTGCCAAGGAATCACCTTGTGACTACATCAGCCCAATTTCAGTCCCATTGCAAAAGGGAAACCCAGAAGAAAAATAAAAACTTAACAAAAACCCACCCAGAAAAATAGTATCCAAGTACTGTATTAGGAATCACCTGATGACTTTGCCAGCCTTATTTTCAGACCCACTTGTTTTTTCACAAGCAATCTGCAAAAAATTCAACAACACAAACGCAATCAAATAAAGGTTTAGTTGAAGAGAGGGAAAGAAAAATTTTTAGAGGCAAACAAAATTCAATTAATTGAATCAACCATAGCTGCAAATTTTAGAAAGGTTACTTATATGAACCAAACGTCCCTGTACCTTGGGTTGAGGTGCGAGAAAAAGGGATTGGTCTAACTTTATATATCCACATAGATAGCTATAATTAAAATCAAACTCTCATTGGTAAACCCTGAATCAAAATTAATTAGAATACTTAATCCTATTTAAATTGGTTTCAACTTGAAACTAATCACTCGAGTTGTATTGTGACTCAAACACTACAAACCCAAAAACGAATGTCCGGGTCTGGTAATACTAAGACCACCCATAACAACACCTGTAAATTAGTACTAGTCTCCAATGTAGAGCCGTTATTTTGTCTTGTAGTGTAAGATTATCTCAGGGCAGTTAGTCTCAATGGTATCACTGTAGATATTGGACATATGAGTCCACCTTTAAATGAAAACCTACATTTTCAATTGAGTTCAATGAAGATTAAACTATAGCGTTCATTCAACTTTCAAGCTGCGAAACCCATTAATTTCACTTAATTAATTAAATCATTAATACACAAATCAAGCCATATGAAAAGCGAGTGGCTGTGATGGGTAAATTGATTAAAATTAATTATATTATTTAATAAAATAATTCTTATAATTATCAATGTTGATGTACACTTTTAATTAGTGTGTCTGCCACATTAATTATTTATTAATTTAACTATTTAATAAAATAATATTTATAATTCTTAATCATAATGTCAATTGATTAGTATTTAATATGATATACTTTTATAATATAATAATTGTAAAATAAATCGAGTTTAATTCAATAAAAAATAATTATAAAAATAATTATTTAAATAATTTAGAATATCATTTATATTATCTGATGTGTGGTGTTACTATTTTAAAAATTATAAATAATTGAAAAAAAATATTTTTGATAGAATTAAAAAAATCCTGTTAAAAATATAGATTTTGAATGATAATGCTTGTGAGTGGAGCCTTGATAAACGAAGGGACCATCGTGGGCCTATAAGGAACGAAGCCTCATAATTTTCAAAAGAGAGCCTCTATTTGTACACTTTTTGACTCACTACACACAATTTTAAAAGAAAAAATTAAGTTGACCAAAATATCCTTATATGTAATTACTTTAAAACTCAATTACTTTTTACACCTATATTTTTTCTCTACACAATTAAATTATTTTAACCCTAATTCTTTTAATCTTTACGCTCTTCTTCTTGTCTCTCATATTCTCTTAGCCTCTTAGCTTTTCTCAGATATTCATGATTAACATAACTAGATCAACCATATGACAAAGAGTTCAATATTTTCCTCCAATCAAGTTGAAGAAGAGATGGAACATGAAGAAAATCTCTCGAAAAAAACAATACTGCACAGAATCGTATTGAAAATAATGATCAAAGTGATAGTGCAACACAAAATTCTCCCAATAAAATAAGTATATTATTTTTTCTATTTTAATTAGTTTTGGAATTAGCCATCTATGATTGCGTTTGGAACTCGGCTCCAAACTATGAGAGTTTGCTTCAATAATTGACCAGTGAAGTAAAAAAAATCTTAGCTAACTTTTATTATTATTTTTTCTACTTATGGAATTTATGCTTATGCAACTACATAATTATCACACTTTTCAACATTTGAATGGAGATTGTTTTGGGCTATTCTTGATTTTGCATGTGAGTCTTGCTTTATTGGAATAACTCATCATTTCTGCTAATTTATTGCGATCCTTCCTTGAAATTGAGTTTTTTAGATGAGTATTTCTCTAAGTATATAAGGCTCCCTTTTATGGAAAATGAGACCTGCTTTTTCACATCTCATCATAAAAATAAAATTATAATAACAAAATAATGACATTGATAATTATTGCAATAATTGATGTTTGTTATCATATTCCATATCCCTTTGTAAAGAAAAGTTTAGAAACCATGAAGGCATGATTTCATGTTTGTTATCATATTGTGATTACTAAGAAGATTATGCCGTGTGAATGACTTTAAATTGCGTGTCATTTAGTTTATTTTGGGAGAACAAATGTTTTAAATTGAGTAGATCCTATCACAACTTAATGGGACGGTGTACGGAACGTTGGAGTAATTTTTTAACGCAAAATAGTTTTTGATATGCAATTTTTTATCATTGTGCCCAGGGTATTAGTAAATTTGATGGAGAATGTATTGTGGACTACACAAGTGAATTCACTAATTATGAGGTGAGATCATTTTCTTTATTGTGTTGGTCAGTTATGTATATACATATGTGTGTGTGCATATATAAACTTATTTTACATATATGGGTTAATTATATATCATATCGATTATGTTCTATTTATTTTATAGCTTTTCAAGACGAGAGAAGAGTTGATTAAATGGACTCGCAATACGGGAAAAAAATTTGGGATTGTGATTGTGATAATATCATCTGATGGGGATGGTGTGATGAAAAAAGGTAGAATTTTGTTCGGTTGTGAGAGAAGTGGGCATTATAGAAGTGGTGCAAGGAAAAACAATGTTGAAGATAATATGGAAAAAAGAGTTACTGGATCTAAGAAATGTAATTGTTCTATCGAATAGAATAACCATTTTTTTCTCGGTCATTTTTTTTATGAAACTCAATTAATTTAACATGGTTACCCCGACATAGTACTTTTCAGATTCAACCTACCCTTTAATTGCAATTTGTGGCCTTCCAATTGCGATGCATGCAGCAGTTATCAACCACGCGAGCACTACATTAAAATTGGAAGTGATTCCATTGTAGTAAAATTGAAGTACATTTAAATTGGAAGTGATTCCATTGTAGTAAAATTGAAAGTGAATCAAGGGTATTTAAGTAAAACAAATGTTATATAATTAATATATATCAAAGGATAATTTAGGAATGTCAATATGTGTGTTGAGAAAAATTAGGAGTGTATTGGGTAAGTGTGTGTAGTGAGTCAAAAATTGTGTACAAATAGCAGTTCCATTTTCAAAACTATGCCAGGTTCTTTATGAGCCCACTGAACTGGCCTAGCGTATGGCCTTATTATAGTCTGTCAATCTAAGGCCCAAATAAAAGCCCAACCAGGAATTCGGCCTATTTAATGTCAGAACCTCAAACCGGTTCCCCCTTTCAAGTTTTAAGTTCGACTCTTCGCGACGGCTTCATCAGATTCTAGGGTTACTTTCATCGTGTTGCAATGGCAAGTCATATGCACTCTCTATGATTGTTTGTTTTGGCTTTTTTTTAATTGCTTTATTGTTTCTGATCGAATGTAATTGTGTTTGGATTTGTGCAGGCCGATTCTCCTCGCAAAAGGTTAGGCGATCTATACATTAAATTTTATCGCTGTTAGTTATTGCTTTAGTTTTTCGTTCTTTTTAATTTCTTTTGGCTTTCGTGGAGATTTTTTTTTGTATTCAATGCTTTTGCTCTAGCATATAAACCGGGATGGTGTTGATTGATGGATGAGATTGTCTATGATTAGGGTTTTGACTGTTTTGGACGATCTTTCTGTTCTGTGAAAAAATCTTTATAAGAAATCGGTTCCAGGATTCATTTTATATCAATTTGTGTAGATGTATATTATAGAACCTTGGTGATACTTTGTATACCTATGATTGTGTGGCTGTGGGTGTTGCAGTTTAAATGGGAAGGAAAGGAGGTTTTATGCAATGAACTTTTTAGTCAATTTTTTAAGGTGGCTCTGTTTTTTTTTCTTCTGTTGGAGTTGGATAAGTGTTTTAGTCAGTTTCTTGTTCATTTGTAAATCTGGATAATTTCAGAGAGGTTCTGGCTTGTTTGGAAGCAATGATTCTTTCTTTAGAAACTTTTCATCCAACGGCAACTTAACCATTATCCATCTGCCTATATATCTCCTTTCAGTTGATATTCTTTTCTGCGGTTTTACCAGGTATTCGCGGTCTCCTTCCCCTTGGAGAGAGCAATCAAGGTCCAGATCTAGGTCTAGGTCTAGATCCATATCAGTGCCAAGGCCAAGGGCTAGATCGCGATCCCGAAGTCGTGGCAGGTTGGTTGGAACCTTTTTTTGTTTTCATTTGGTGTGCATCATTTGAGACGGTGGCATTTCTATTTTTACTGATATCTGACATCAATCCCTGCCCTAATGACCTTTTATTTGGATGGTGGTGTATTTATGATCCAGATCAAGGTCCAGAAGCCATGGCAGGTTAGTTGAGCATTTTATTTGGGTTCCTTAGATGATATTGCAACTATAATAATTATTATTTTTGAACCCTTTTTTTTTGTCTTTGCTTGTAACAACACCCAGGACTGAAGTTGTGAATCCTGGAAATACACTCTATGTAACTGGTCTATCTACAAGGGTTACGGAGAGGGAACTTGAAGATCATTTCTCAAAGGAGGGAAAGGTGTTTATCTTCTTCCTTGCCTTTCTCGTTTATTAGGAGGAGGTTATGGCTGAAACTTCTTGTTAAATGCTTTAGATACTTCAAAAAACTAATAAATGCTTTTAATTTTCAGGTTGCTTCATGTTTTCTTGTTGTTGAGCCCCGTACACGCATTTCTCGTGGTTTTGCTTTTGTCACTATGGACAATGTTGAGGATGCCAACCGTTGTGTTAAATATCTGAACCAGTCTGTCTTAGAGGGTCGATACATAACTGTGGAGAAGGTAAGCTAGATTTATTACTGTTAATAGATATCAATCAATTTTAGTTGGTTTCCTTTAATTTTAACTGGCAGGTTTTCTGGTTATATTCAGAACAAATTGTGTCAGCCATGTTGGCGGCAATCAAAGATAATCAGTTCATCCGTGACAACTTTAGTGAAACAGCTTGATCAATGGCCAGCATAAACCGCTTTTCAAATGCTTGTGATCAACTAAACATAGCAACTATATTGCCCAACAACTATACAACCTCAGCATTCACTTTCAACTCTCTCAACTAATCAACGGACATTACCAACAACTTTCTAATCAGGCTTTATGGTATTCCATACCTGGCATCATTTAATGGACGCTATTCATCTGTGCCTGATTTTTATTTCTTAAAAAAAATTATTGAATTTTTTGTAAGTATCTTTTTGAATGCCAAACTTGCAAAACTTCTGTGATGGTATGGCCTTTTTCCCTTTTATTTTGCAATTAATTTGTTGTAATACCTGAGTTTTATGTTTTGAGTACAAAGTTGTCTGTCTAATCACCTATAATGTTTTGTACATCATATATTTATGTAAATTTGAAAATGAGGTTTATTTATTTCCAGTCGCGTAGGAAACGACCAAGAACTCCAACACCAGGACACTATCTTGGGTTGAAAAGCAACAGGGATTATGGTCAGTTGAAATGGTTATCCTGTCATTTATTTTGTATTAAGTTGGGCCTGCCAAATTACAATTACAATTTTTATTTTCTGCTGATTTTTTAGTTTCTTATTAATGAATTTGGAGTAGGTAGTGGTGGTGATCGTGGAAGATATCGTGGCCGTGATGACTATCATAGATCTCCAAGGCGCTCACCTTATCGAGGTGGTCGTGATTATTCTCCCAGGCGCTCTCCCTATGCTGGAAGATCAAGGAGGGAAAGGTCAAGGTCGCTTCCTTACTCTCCTTATGGTAGCCCAGGCAGAAGGTACTCTCGTGGCCCTAGGTGAGCAGTAGTTATTTTCTGGTTCCTACATTAGGGAAAGCCAAATGCGGGTGAAATCCACCCTTGGTGTTGTAACAATCTTCTCTTTGTTGTGTTTGGAGGTCTACTTTCTCGTTTTTTCACGACATTTCTTATGCATATTAGCTGTGTGGTGTTGCTGGACCTTTGTTGAACTTTTTTCCATTGGAATAGATTGATATCTTGTGATGTGAGCAGACTGTGTATTTGTCTGTCATGTATCTGTTTGAAATTCTACCTTGCGCTTGCGTGAATGACAATTATTACCGAAACCATCTGCAAGGATCTTGGCAAGCTTGATGCACAGCGGTTGCTTGCCCTAATTCTTTTCGCTGTGGGTCTATTGATCTCCAATTGGAAAACTGTTTTTATCTTGTATGTAATATCTTTGATGTTTTTGTCTTATTACTGGATATCGTGCTCCCTTTTACCCACTAAATCAAGTGGGTGAATACTGAAAGGATAAGTATCAATTTGGCCCCTCTACTTTCAAACGGATCAATCAAGCCCCTCTATTTTTGACTTTGATATCCGTTAGCCCTTATATCAAGATTCTGTTAAAAACTACTTATGTGGTAACAAATATATCACATGGCTTTTAATAAGAATTATGTATGGTATTATAGACATTATCAAAAAAGAATTAAAAAAATAAAAGATCTTAGATAAAAACAATTAAAAATTAAATAAATTTGAATTAAAAACCTCTCTAATTCTATCTTCCACTCTCTCTCTTTTCAAACAGATCTGGGTATCTCTTATTTGACAAAGATATGAGTTTGTTTCGAACAATATCGATTTATCTATCTTGGAATCATCGACATCTCTTTTCTTTGACAAAGATCTGTGAGGTACTTGCCGTAACAGCTCTTGAGGCAAATGATGGATTAGGATTCAGGTACGAACTCCATAGCCCATCTGACGGTCTTGGAGGATCAGTTACGGTCTTGCGTAACGGATTCATCGTCTTCCTCTGCATGAAGGTACTTGTCGTGGTGGCCTCTTAAACGGACCACTTTGGCTTTTCGGAAGAACTCCATACCACTTTGCATTTGATTCGAGTATGTCTGAACAACAATAGCAAGAAGAAGAAATGTAGTGACCACCAAGCTTCAAATTGAATAGTCTCGATCTAGTTTTTTTCTTATTTTTTGATAATCAATTTTCCTTTTTTTTTTGGATGGATCTGCTGCAACCTAACTTCATATTTAACCATCCTGATCTAGATTTTTGCTTATTTTTTGATAATCAATTCTCTTTTTTTTTTGGTGGATCTATAATTTGCTGGTGTTGGTAAATATCAATTTTTATCGTCAATTTTTTGTTTTTTTTGAATGCTTTTTGAATTTTAGATTTTTGGGTCATTAATTTTTACATGTGGCATCTTATTATTGATCAACGCCAAATGTTTGCCATATAAGAAATTATGTAAATATTGAAAAAATACATGTTACTAAACTAACGACAATGTTATTAACGTTATAACGAAATATTGACTAAATGGCTTGATTATACTAAACTGGTAAGCAGAGGAGCTTCAATGACCCGTTTTGAAGTACAGGGGCTTGATCGACCCATTTTGATAAGTAGAGGGACTAAATTGACACTTATCACATACTGAAACTAAAGTGTAGTCGGTATAACGACTTATTCAAGGAAGACGAAGACATGGTGGTAATTGGGGGATTGAAGTGTTTTTGTGGAAAAAGAAAACCAGGAATACAACGATGGAGGTTGAGGCAGAGAACTTGATTCCAGAAGCAAGCTAATGAGACTGCCCATGAACCATTGCAATTCTGAAGAGCCATACTCTCATGATGTGAAATCGGTTAGATCCAATGTTATCATTCAGCATTGGCTATAGCAGCATCATCGTGAAATAAAATTTATAATGTTCTTCCAATTTTCGAACTATCAACCTCGAATGCTCTTCCTAAATAAACTGTATTTGAAAGAAAACCCCTCAACAAATGTCTGGCATATCCAATTTGATCTTGAGTTTCTATTAGTATAACCCTGAAAATGTAAAATTGTAATTTGGAAGACAAAACTACATGATTTATAAAGAAATTTTGCATTAGCATAACCAAGAAAGACAATCGTACGACCTCGCTATCTTGATGGCTCTGCCATAATCCTGCGACTTGCTGTTCTCCCATCCATCCAAACTTACAGAAATTATGATCTAATGACCAAAAATCTGAAACCTCAATGATTTATTGCCCATAAATCTGTTTTAAGTGTTAACAAAACATCTGAGATCGTAGTTCAATACTTGCAAGTCACTTATAGTTTGTGAAACAATATGTTTGCAAGTCAGTCCACGAGTTTCCTCTAAACATACAATGGCAACCAAATTACAGAATCAGATAGACAGGACATTTATTCACTATCATTACTCTCGTAATTTTGGAACAGTGATTGTAGTCCAATGCTTGCACCTTTAACTTTTACTTCTTCTGATTGTTTGTTTTTTTCCAGTTTGGGCGAGGGCAAACTGCTAACATCAGATGTTACGATTCGTCTCTTCACAACAGCGACCCTGCTGGATATGGAAATAACTTTTGCATCCTTGTTTGTACTTGAGACATTTGAATTTCCTGTCGGCAAAACCCCATTCAAACAAAATTTGTAGTGCAACTCGTACGATAATGACTATAAGCGATTATACATTCCATTAAACTACCAAGGACGCACTTTGGGGTATCCATTGGAACACATCGTCGCCTTTATCCCAAAAGTTTGGGGTCGGCTACAAGAATTTATGTGAAAATCAACAGTACCCAAAATCCATTGAAACAATCAAAAATGAAAAAGAGTACCCAAAATAGGTTCCCTTTTTGGGGTACCCATTGGACATGTTCTAAGATGTCTGTAATAATAGCTAAAACTTCCAATTTGCACACATTAATGCCGAGCAGAAAAGGAAACAGAAAGAAACTGAACTGGTGGGAATACCTTTACTGCTGGAACCGTCAAGGACATTGTTTTCTGCTGAAGAATCTGTGGGATTGCTTAAAAGTCCATCAGCAAATTTTCTCTTCTGCAATGCATAAAAGTGAAAACATAAGTGATGACCATCTGAAAGTTAGAAACATAATTGATAAAACTAAAACACTCATTTCCATAACATCAAAGGGAGAACATATTTGAAACCTTCACATTTTCATACACGCTGAAATAGAAATTTAAACTTTACGCATTATTATACCTTCCAGTTGTCAGCTGAAGTTTCAGAATGGCCATTTCCAAAGTCAAATAAATCTTCATCGTCGTCATCGGGAAGTCTACGGATAATCTCTTTTGGCCTCTACAGTATATTATTAAATTAAAAACCAGGCCAGATACATCGACAAGAAAAGAAAAGAAAAGAAAACAATCGGTTGAGTGGAGGGGAAAACACTAACAAGAGCAAAGAATGATACTTACATGGAATATTGACCTTATCAGTGCTTCATCCTCTTTTTCCAACTTCTCCTCCTGTCAGCATATAAATCAATTAATATCATTGGTAATAATTAACATTATTCCCCCCACCCCCAAAAAGAAAAAGAAATTGTAAACTGAAACAGTAGATTCCTTATTCTCTTTCAAAAGGAAAAGCTCTTAGAATTATACAGTTACTTCATGGTAGCTTGCTTTCCATATTTAACAAACAAACCACGAGAATGGCATATTACTATAAACCAACACCTACATGAAAACAGGACCACAATTCCACAGCAAAAAAATGGACTTCAGAAGTTTCATGAAAAATGAAAGTCACTCAATTGTATCTAATTTGTAAGTGCTACACAACTGGTACAACTGCTTTGTTGCACTTTCCTTCATTGAGGAAAATGCATTATGGCAACCATAACTCTATTTGAGCATTTTCCCAAATTTGTATAAGAGGTACAAAATTCAAATGGAAATCAACAGAACAGCAATCTCACCTTCTCTGCAGCTGTATTTTGCAATGCGTCGAGCATCACATCCACACTTACGTTAGCATGTCTCGACTGCAAAACCCAAAATTTACACAAATAAGTAAATAAAAGGGTTATTATCACATAGGTGAAGTAGTGAATAAAAATGTATGTAACATTGTATGCTTTAATGAATTTTTTTAATGGATCATTGTATAATTAAAATTCAGCCATAAATGAACCAAATACCTTCATAGATTTCATTTCATCGAGAGCAGCGAGGATGTCCATCTCTCTTTTTGAATCCAAGGTTCTATTCTCCAAAGCTTTCATCGCATCACCCATCTCCTCAGCATCCCGTTGCCGTTTCTCCTTATCAGCTTCCTAAGATATGGGAAAAGATGAAAATGGCATTTAATAATCATTTAAGTACTATATGCCTAGCCACTTATTAGAGAAATATGGGTTATCACTTCATCCTCTCCGCGCCAAGGTTCAAAGTTTCTCGTTGCACCACTCTCAACAACATAATCTGAATTTTGTGGGTCCGTCTTCATTGCAAGCTCTGCTGAGCACTTAGTGCATTTGAAGTAAAATCTGAATATTTGGATTCCCAGATATGTCTGCAAATTAAGGAAACATTATCAACTCACTCGATCAACAATAAAATATTTAAATCTTAAAAATTAGCACGACAAGATTGATGTAGAAAAATAATCAAGATGGCAAAAGAGAGATAGCCAAACTTAAGAGGAAGAAGAAACATGTACTTTAATATTAAACACGTATAACCACATCATTATAGGTCATCATTGCTCTTTGAACAGGTGATGACCCCACATAGAGCAGAAAAACATTATAATAAAGGCTTACACTGTCATATATAAAACAACTGAATACCTCTCCCCATATGTAGGGAAATGGCAAGCGTCAGTGTGGGAAAAAAATTCTAAGCTCAAGAATATTAGTTTAACGAATTAGGTTCTTAATAATATCTTCCTTCTAGAAATTTAGAAAATAAATATATACCAAAGTCAAATTATTTGTCCCACCACCAAACAGAAAAAGGTGATTGAATAGAAGTCCACATTTTTTTTCTTCATTTTGAGTCTATCAGCAATTCGGAAGCAGACATATGTATACACACACATATAGGAAGACTACTCATGCTCACACATTTTTTCTCCAGGAAAGATTTGAAAAGAAATATCACATTACACCCTCTTAGGGTGAGCTGTATGCCTGTATCTATTACCGATTAAGAAGTTTAATCCAAACTTAGCATAGTAGCATATAAATCTTCCATAAAGAAAATGGAAGCACTGTATTGCCATGATAGAAATACAGTGGAATTGCGCTCAGATACAATTAAAACCATCCAAACCAAGCTATTCATTTTCTGCAAAACTGGATCCACAGATAAACCAAACCAAAGAGGGGTCAACCGGAATAAAATGGAACTCCAAAAATAATCAGCAGTTTTAACAAAGTAACACTACAAGCACAAACATGTGCACGGGTAGCCCTATAAATAAAACAGGGGGCTTGATTGTTACCTCGCCAACCACATCCTCCTTGCGTGAATTGAACTTAGTCCCTTTGTAGATATAATTGCCACAAGTGCTGCATCGAATGCTCATAGGAAGCATCATCCTGACCTTGATCTGCTGATTCTTTGGCTTCCTGGCCCTTGGTAACTTTGACGGGTCAAAGTCTGGAGGGTAGTACTTATTTAAGACCTTCCTCTCACCCATGTCTTCCTTATTCTCCTACTTCGTCTCTCACTTTATACTACAAAAGGAACAAAAAGAAGTACACCTGCTCTGATTTGCTTGCAGAAAATAAACCATATAATAAGATTTCCCTCATGAGAATGAAAGTAGTCGAAACTAAAACAACAGACATCAAGTAAGAAACAAATTCTATGTTCAAATTTGTATCTCTTTGCCATGAAAAAATAAAACATGGGTAAATGAGAAGGAGCCACATCTAAATGCCATCAAAATGTTCTTTTATCAACCAAAAGAAGTTAAAAAAATTATAACGATGCGTGAAAAAACACAGAATTCATTAGTGTCTAAGCCACAAATGCATACAGTCGCCAGTTGCTATTGAAATCCATTGTCGTCCCCAGACCGCAACCTCCAAGCCGTTACCACTAACATGAGCAAAGACCGACAAGAAAGAAATTGAGATTGCACCTTGCAAGTGCTAGAAATCAAAGTATACCTTGATGGAGCGGAGCAAATAATGCGAGCAGGTTTTCTTCTATTCCATCGTCTTTCCACTAAATACCTAATGAGTAACAGTCCTAGATCGGGCTTTTTCTTCTCTGTCTCGGATTTGTTCTAATATGTTTTCGTAAGTTTCTCCAGGCCCAAGAAAGTAAGTAACTAGCAAACGAAATAGAGCGCATAAAGGCCCATCTTTTTTCCATAATGGATGGAAACCTTATGGTAAACTGTCCAGGTAAGAGTCAGTGCAATAGAAGAAGATTTTTCTTTTCTTAAAATTTCTTCTTGTGATGGAGATTGATTTTTTTGCCTGAATACATCATTAATTTGTCATTGTCCATATGCTTATGTCTGGGGTGATCGGGGTCTGATGAATGCTATATGTTTGCTATTCAAAAACTCATAGCTCTGGGTATGATATTGATCTTCTCAGCATAGCATTCTGTGTGAGATTATTTAATTTAATCGTTAAAGAGAAACTAAATGACCTCCTAGGTGCATGGTGTAAAAAACGAATGAATTATGTTGCGTGTTTATAGTCTGATGTAAAGCATTTAATTATTTCCTTCTTTGTAAGATTGATTTCTGCTTTTCATTTCCATCCGACAAAATAGAAAAAATAAAAAACTGGATCCCAAGATGAGATAGACAACAACAAAGAAAGAAATTAAAGCTTTTGTATTTTAAATTGCAGCCAATTAAACAAGCAAATATATTTATTTACAAATCAATGTTGTAATTAATTAAAAGATAAGAGTAATTGCGATCATAACTTGCCATATTTGTGCCAACGAAGAAGCATCATAATACATCTTCTAGCGATATACCATCTTGATCTTTGTTCCTTCACCATTGCCATACAACCTCCTTTCCTCTCCGAATCATCAACTCTTCTTTCCCTGCCATTGCTTCCTCTAGATGCACACTGACCCATCTAATTAATTATATTACCCAATCAATTAGATTTGGTATTCATACATATGGCCTGTGGGGGAAAAGAAAACAAAATCTAAACCTAACCTAACAAACCCAGATAAGATATCACAACATATGATCAAACCTACCAATTAACAGAAATAAAAATCTCGCACGTTTCTTGATTGCATCATTAATGCTTATTTTCTCCAAACGCAGCAATATATTACTATCTGTTTCTCTGTCGTTAAGGTTTTGGTTTTGTTTGATTGGGTACCGTACAAGCTAAGTGCTCCAATAATTAAGGCCTTGCCCATAAATTGTTGCCAAAATTAGAAGAAAATAAATAGAAAGATCCAGCCAGGTTATATATAGCTGGAGCCTGGAGTTATTAGTTTTGGGGCTCCGATGAGTTGTTATTGCTTATTAACAAAGTCATGTGAGTTGGTAAATCCGATGACTCAGGTGTTCCATGTTCCAAACACCTGGAGGCTGTCAGAAACTGAGCCCATCGAGGAAGAAGACCATAGGACTACTTCCTTTGACCAATGGTTTAATTATGGACAAGGCCATATTATATTGCCACGTCATTTGGACTTCGTATCTTTAGTTTTTTTTTTTTTTGATTAACTTGAAATCTTTAGTTTTACACGTCGGTTCCTCCTTCGTCTTTTTGCTTAAAGCAAAATAAAATTTCCCCTAGACAAAAGTAATACTCCTCTAGGTCTCATCGTCATTCGTGATCCTCCCCTAACTTCGTGCTTTTCTATCATAGGAACCTATCCAAGTGCGCATCTATACACACATTTAGCAGGTCCAACCATCCAACAAGCTTAATCAATGGCCACATAAGGGTTGGTTGTAACCAACAAATCCAATAGACTCTTTGCCTAGAAAACTTGTTGGCTGATTAAGGAAGACATTTGCTCTCCTTATCAATAGATCTCAACTCCCACATCTTAGCGATGTGGGACGTTCATATCAATACCTTCCGCTTTACTAAACCACACTCAATTGAGGTCTTTCACTGGACTGGGGTCTTTACCCGTACCACCAGATCCATTGGTAGCCTTTTTCATGGCGGCTTAGTCCAGTCTCATACCTAGATGAAGGACCATGTTGGCTGCACTCAATGGGGTCTTTCACTGGACTGGGGTCCTTACCCGTACCACCAGATCCACTGGTAGCCCTTTGCATGGTGGCCCAGTCCAGTCTCATACACTCAATGGGGTCTTTCACTGGACTGGGGTCCTTACCTGTACCACCAGATCCACTGGTAGCCCTTTGCATGGTGGCCCAGTCCAGTCTCATACCTAGACCAAGCGCGCAGAGACCAAACCCCCTCTGATACCAATTGATAGGAACCTAGCCAAGTGCGCGCCCATACACACACTTAACAGACTAAACCATCCAACAAGCCCAACCAATGGCCACATAAGGACTGGTTGTAACCAACAAGCCCAATAGGCTTTTTGCCTAGAAAACTTGTTGGCTGATTACGGAAGACATTTGCCCTCCTTATCAATAGATCTCAACTCCCACATCTTAGCGATGTGGGACGTTCGTATCATTCTACTACTGAATTGAGGCTTCGTACTGTACTGTTAGAATTTTGATCAAAAAGTTGGACGAGCTCTTTTCCTATAAAAAGACTTAACTTTTCTATAAATACTAGTGATTACTAGGATTTATAGGTGTTGTTGGGTGCAAAAGATATAGATTTATAGGGCGGTGTGCGATGAGCCCAAAGAGAAAATAATATGTTTTATTTTCGGGGTTTGCTTAGATTTATTGGTGAGGAAAAATTTAGACTGTGTAATTGTATAAATTTTCTACATAATAGAAATTTTCTCTTGATTGTCTTTTGACAACACCCGTATTAAATTATTGTATTGTGATTGTTGCACTTTTCTGTTTCAATTTTCTATATTATTGTGTGATATTTCTGTAACAAGAATCTGGTAATTCTTCCAACACATATTTCGTAAAGAGGTGCGTTTATATATTCAGACTGTTGTACACAAATAACAAGACTACACAACCAGCGTAATATTTCAGATATTCCAGCAAAAGTCCAGCACAATATTCCAACTAAATCCAGCAGAAAATTCAACAGAAAAATGCAATGACAAAGCTATGAATCAAAAGCATATAACAACACCAAATTTAACGTGGAAAACCCTCCGGTGTAGAGGGAAAAACCACGGGACGATCTCCGATCAAAATCCACTATAAGTCAATTTTACAATGGAATCACGTTCTACTCAAACACCTTAACTTGGTTTGAGCTCAAGCACAAATAAAGAAGATACAAACTGCAGGAAAAACTGCACTGACCAGCCTGAAAACTACCTTCGAAACTGACCTTATGGAACTCCAAATCAGATCTCGACTGTTCAGAATGAAGAACCAGCTGTCCTCTAACTGCTGTTCAAAATTCAGCCAAATCGGACCATGAATAACCCTCCAACTGTCAGTGTTTCCAAAACTGTGCGTGAGAGAATAAACCCAGAATTTCCTTCTCTGTTTTTCTGTTTTCAGCTGCTGTCACTCTTCATTAAATAATCTAGTAGTCACCAAGTCCATAGTCAATGCACCATCAGGAACTGAGTTACCAACAGTAATAACCAACGTCTCCCAACTATCTCGTAGTGAGCTCAAAAGCAATAGTGCTAGATACTCTTCATCAAAGGCCATCTTCATTGTAGCAAGCTGATTTAACACACTCTGAAAATTATTCACGTGATCGGCTATAGCACCACCATCCTTGTACTTCATATTTGTAAGTTGTTTAATAAGTAGTGCCTTATTGCCAACAGTCTTCTGCTCATACCGGGTCTGCAATTTTTTCCACATAGCCTCAGCATCAGTTTCATTTGCTACATGATGAAATGCGCTGTCACTGAGCCATTGTCGGATATGACCAATTGTCTTCCGATTCAACTTCTTCCAGTCATCATCTGACATACTCGCTGGCTTTGCTTTCACACCTTCAATAGGATCATACAAGTCTTTGCAATACAATATATCCTCCATCTTGGGCTTCCAAATCAACCAATTCGTGTTGGTCAATTTAATCATACCCGAAGCACTTGTAGACTCCATTAACCTCGGCTCCGATACCACTTGTTGTTCACAAATAACAAGACTACACAACTAGCGTAATATTCCAGATATTCCAGCAAAAGTCCAGCACAATATTCCAACTAAATCCAGCAGAAAATTCAACAGAAAAATGCAATGACAAAGCTATGAATCAAAAGCATATAACAACACCAAATTTAACATGGAAAACCCTCCGGTGTAGAGGGAAAAACCACGGGACGATCTCCGATCAAAATCCACTATAAGTCAATTTTACACAGACGACCTAGTGAGGTGTATAGCTTTTTGTTTCGAGTTCCTATAGACTTTGTGAACAGAGCTAGCTATGTGTTCGGAGTTATTTTCTAAGATTTATGATCGGCCACTTGATCATTACTCGCTGTGCTTTTCCTTTGAAGGATATTAGCATAGAGTGAGTGAATTGTGATTATATTACTTGCACTTTTTCTAAGCTGTTTTTGTTGGGTGAAATGGCTATGAGTTATCTAGTAAACCTTCTTTCAGTATGCAACTACTTAAAACATTTTCTTATTTTAGCATGAGCCTTCTCCTCGTGCTTTCTTGAGTTTGGACTGGTTACTCTTTGGCTCTTCGCTTTTGGCTTTGTAAAATAAGATAAAATGGCATTTAAATTTTGAAAAATTTTGTATTTAAAGAAAAAAAATAATAAAAAATCCTCTGGTGCTGCGGGCAAAGCTACAAATGAATTGATCCAAATGAAAATTTTCATGCATTTTGTAGCATGAGCTATATAGCTAGCCTATTAATTGGTCTCATTCTAAATTAAAAGACTAGGTCCTTGGACCTTGATGGCCATGCAGGTTGTTAAGGTTGCTGATTTTGGGGTTGCCAGACTGCAAGCCCAATCTGGAGTGATATGGCTCCAGAGGCATGCATGTATTCATCAGGCATCAATTCTTATAGTTTCATAACTGTATTATTTTTTAAAGCCGTTACTCACAACGTACATAAATTATATGTCATGCTTGTTGTCAGAAATTATGTGGATTTTTTAGCTCGACAGTGTAATGTAAACAATAATAATGTTCATGTAGTAGTATATGCACATGCGGGAGGATAATCTTCTGACCCTGTCTCTTTCATACATTTTTTCTTCCCGTAATTTTGACTTCCCGCTAGCCAACTCTTTCTGGCCGTTTGGTTGAGCCTAAGTTTTCATAGCATATAAGTTGTAAAATAAGTTGTGTGATGTTTGGTAGAGCGTAAATTTATGATAATATACAAGCTGTTAATTTACTACTAGAGGTATGTAAAGTAGTTTAATAATAAAATAAAATAATCGAATATGAGACTTATTGGAAAGAACGTTATGCGTTGAGTTCAAATATGTAAATTTTTTTCAAAATGGTTCTACTTTCAGCCACCGAAAGATAACACATGTTTAATTTTGGTCATAGAAAGATAAAACGTTTCAACTTAGTAACTTAACTTTTTATTTTATTTCAGTCAAGCCACCTGGTCAGGATTTCTCAAATCTAGACAGACAAAAAGGTGACGTGACAGTTTGACTTGCTTCGATTGGTCCACGCGAAAAATAGTTGCCATGTGAAAATATCTTGCATGGGTTAATACTACTTTCAGTCACTAAAAAATAGCTCATGTTTCATTTTGGTCATCGAAAGATAAAACGTTTCAACTTAATCACTTAACTTTTCATTTTATTCTAATAAAGCCACTTTGTCAAGATTTCTCAAATCCGGGCAACCAAAAAAGTGGCATGGCAGTATAACTTGCTTTCGATTGGTCCACGTGGAAAATGATTGTCACGTGATGCACTTTTTAAAATAAAATAAGAAAATATGTACATAAAAGATAGAGAGATAGAGGGGCAAAAATTTAGATGAGGTAATAAACTGGCCACTAAGTGTCGTTGTCGGAATGCTCTCTTGTGGCCTCTAAATGTAATCATCATTCAATGGCACGACCAATCCCGCAGCCAAACTAAGAAGCAATAATTATGTTTTGGAGATCAAACCCTAAACGTCATTCATACCCTAAGCCTTCTGCTTCGAATCGATTCGCCTCTATTGGCGCTTCATCCCAATCACGTAACAATCTAAGCAGAAGAAAATCGACTAATTCATATTGTTCTCGCAAGTGGACCATCACTTCTCACGATTGCTTTAAATTTAAAAATTGTAAAATATTTTCACGTGATGACCATTTTTCTCGTGGACCAATCAAAAGCAAGTAAAACTATCACGTCACCCCTTTGGCTGCTCGGATTTGAGAAATCCTGGTTTGACTGTAACAAAATGAAATTTGAAACATTTTATTTTTTCGGTGACCAAAATGACACATGAGCTATCTTTCGGTGACTGAAAGTAATATTAACCACGAGGCAACCATTTTTCACATGGTTCAATCGAAGCAAGTCAAACTGTCATGTAACCTTTATGGCTGCCCATATTTGAGAATCTTGATCGAGTGAATTGACTGGAACAAAATGAAAAGTTAAGTTACCAAGTTGAAACATTTTATCTTTCGGTGACTAAAATGAAACACGGGCTATCTTTCGTTGATTGAAAGTTGTATTAACCATTTTTCAAAATCTAACATATATTTTGAGAGACAAAATGATAAATGTGTGAGAGACAAGGGCAAGAGGGGAAATTGAAGAATTTTTTTATGTACGTGTTGACATAAGTGAGTAGAGCGGTCGAGAGCTTGATGTGTAATTTCTACTTGGTAAAAGAATAATTAATAGTTACTTCCTTTAATTACTTAGAGTGGTCTTAATGAATGAAGGTGCATGATCGAGCACAAACCATATGATCACAAGGCAGATGTTTTCAGTTTTGGAATAATAGCTTTATGGGAGCTTCTAACTGGAGAAGTAGGCCATTTCTTTTTAAGAGAATTCAAAAATGAGTCCAATTTCATCCTTACTGTACTGTGGAACCTTTTCTCTTAATCTTTTGATTTTCTTTGCTTTATAAACTCATTACTTCATCTTTCCTCTTATCATTTATTTTATTATCAACATGCCAGCTTCCACACGCCTTCTTTACTCCATTACAAGCAGCGGTTGGCGGCGTGGTGCAAAAGTTATTCCTTTTTCTATTAGCAAAATACTGCTACATCTTTTACGCAGTGTTATGAAAACCGAACCGGTCATTAAATCGGTTAGGACACCGGTTATTGGTTCAACCAAAAAAATAAAAATATATAAAAATATTTAATGTTATATTTTATATGATTAATTTTATACAATTTTAAGATAAATTTTAGGTATCTATGTATGTGGGCAACAAAATGAGACAAGAAAAAGTGTCAAATTTCAAATACAAAATAATCAAATAACTCAATTCTCACTCATATATTGCTTCTTATTAGTTTTAATATTACTTATTTTTTATTTTTTAATGATTTTTACTAGAATTTTAGAACCGACTGATTCAACCGATCTAATGGTTACCGATTTTTTCCAGTTTTAATCAATTTAACACAGTCAGACCGTATCATCCGATTTGATAGGTCAAACCGATCGGTTAGGGCATCGATTCTCGGTTCAATCGGTCAGTTCAGTCCGATTCTCAGAACACTGCCTTTACGTTAAGGAATATTGTAACTACCGACCCCATTCGTTACTGATTGGCCGAGCCCATGGACCATTACCCCCAACCCGTCTAACGCTCGCAAGGTTGTCATGACATGACTTAGTTGGTAGCATAGGTTGTCATGGGCAACTATGTTAAAGGGTGTGGAGGTCGCGTGTTCGACTCACGCTAACAACCTACCTTGTGAGAGGTGACGGGTTGGGGGTGAGGCCCATGAACCTGAATGTGAGACGCTTGTGTGCCTGCAGGGCAAATTCGTCACAAATAGAATTCTACTAATGCTGCTGTAGGGACTACACTCACCCAAAACTTGCACATATGCTAGATAGATGTTGGCAACAAGATCCAACTCAAAGACCCAATTTCTCGGAAATCATATATAGATATGCTTCAACAAATAGCCTAGGATCGAGGTACTATAATGCCTAAGTGTGTTTGGTAATGATTTCCAAAACAGTTTTCTGTTTTGAAAAATCAAATGATTGCTTAAAATTCATTTGCCTAATTTGTTTTGAGTTTTTATTTTTAAAAACAGTTTTCATTTTTCAGTTTTAAAAACTAGAAAACCAAAACAACATTTTGTTGTTTTGTAAGATTTTCAAGTGGTATAATTGTAATTAAGATGAATTTATTTTATTTTATTTTTCTCTCTCTTCTCTCACTCCCACCGGTGACTCGCCTCTCTTCACCGATATCGTCGTTCGGCCACCAGACGGCCTTGCTCCGGTGTTGGCCCAAAATCACCTTCATTTTTACCCGATTGATGAATTTGAATTTCACTTTGATAAATTTGAGTTTTATTTGGATGAATTTCAATTTCATTTGACTAAATTTCAATTTTCATGTTTTTCGGTTTCCGAAAACAAAGTCAAATATCACCAACCAAATGAATTTTTTAACAGTTTTTTTTCCTAAAAAGTGTTTCTAAAAACTATACTCAAAATCGTTTTTAAAAACTAAAAAAGAAAATAATATCCAAACACAAAATATTTAAAGAAGTGAGGTTTGTTTAGTGTAATAGTAGTGTTATGTTTGTTTACGGAGTTTGACCAGTTTAATCAAATACTTGTGTGTCATAATCTGTGTAAAGCTGGTTTGCCGTGTGTCCCAGTGTATTCTAGAACTTGTGCTATGATAACTATCATGTACAATGTATAATTTGTATTCTCCATTCTGGTATGTTGTGATTAATTATCTGAAAAAGCTTCTGAGTAAAGTGGATATTTTGCATTGTGCCTTTAATCTTCACTTCACTTGATAGTTCCAGTTCTCATTTGTACTAGTTTATACTTTCTACTGCTGGCTTTGGTTTTCTAGTTTCTTTGATTTGTGGAGTAGCAATCATCTTCAGGTGTTGGATCCACTACAGAAGCTAGTGTTCTCAAGGTGTTAACACTAATCCCGAATCTATATTTGCTTCCTATTTAAAAAAAGGAAGAGTCTTAGCATTGCATCCTTTCAAAAGGTTGGGCATCATAGAGTAGAGAAGATCGTTGCAAGGACAAAATCACCCGGTGGCATTTTTTTTCAGTTCTCAAAAGGTTTATCACTGAGCATCGGTTGACAAAATGTTGTATCTAAATTAACCTATGATATGATCACGTGGATCATTTCCCCTAACTTAGAGTTGTTACGTCGTACATAAATTTTTCAGATAGTTAACACAGTTTTCTGTTTTCATGCCTTTCCTGATGGTTTTTGTTTGAATTAAATAAATTGTTATTGGTGCCCGTTTTCTTCATTTCTTCACCCTTCATATATCTTCAGGGGCGGACCCAGGATTTTGAGTTGTCATGGGCTGTATTAAGGGGTGTAGTTCGGTGCCCCGAATTTTTTTTTGAGCGTCTAATGACAAATTCTAAGTTAATAATCAAGATTTAAACAAACAATCCTAATATCTTTTAGCCTTCAGTAATTAAGCACAAACAATAATTCATTAAAGATATTGATGGCAAAGTATACACATTATCTCGTCAAATAGAACAACAAGAATACTTGATAATAGTCTATATTCTTCTCAAATTCATCCACAAATAAATAGGAAAGAATTATAAAACATAAACTAATGATGAGCAGTCGAGAACAATAACAAAAAGCTACTGACAAAGAACTGAAAATCTACACTAAAACAAACTAAGCCTCCGTTTATTTTAGAATATAAGCTAGCTTATACTCTGTCACTCATACTCTCAGACACTCTCAATTTTTACGCTTTACGAGAGCTTATACTCTATGAGACATTCTCTGATCCAAACGGACTCTAAAAAATTTGTAAAAAAAAAATCATCAAAATCAAATAGAAATCAGCCAAAAACTTAGACATCCAAAAACTTATACAACCAAAGAGGTCCAAAATCTGCAATCAAAGAGGTTGTCAAACAATAAAAAAATAACCAAAAAGTTCAAAATCTGCAATCAAAGAAGTTGTCAAACCATAAGAAAATAACCAAAAGCAATCATAGGTATTAATGGTTTAAGAATTAAATATATTAATGGGCTTGGTTTAATATCTTAGACCACTCTCTTACATTATTAGTATTCTTAGGCACTACTTGGATTGGGGGAAAAAAAAGGGAGAATTAAGTAGAGTTAAATGAGGTGGATTGAGGGGCAAAAAAATAAAGAGAATTAAGTAGAGTTAAGTGAAAGAAAGTTAAGTGAGGGGAAGAAACAATTATATACATAACTTTGCTTTGATTGAGGGGGAGATAAATTGGGTGTCTTCATTATATTTTTTACTTGGATTGGGAGTTTTGAGTGAGGGAAGGAATAAAAATATTATAATTACTACAATGTTCATAGATAAAAGTGCAAAAGTAAGTATCTATTAAGGCTTCCCAAATGTATTTTCAGTTTTTAAAAAAATATGTATCTCCTCCTCTTTAACACCCAATTTGAGAGGGGGAAAAATAGACAAAAAATATGAAATTTCTCCCTCACTTAACCTTCTATCATCCCCTCCTAAATCCATACCCTCAATCCAAATAATTTATTAACTCTCCCACACTTAACTCTGTTGACCCTCAATCCCAGCATAGCCTTAAAGTTGATAATCACGGCACTGTCTCAAACTACGACTCTGACGTTGACTACATGAATTAGATGGTCTGAGAGCTTGAAATGTTTCACAAATTAAGGAGAGGCGGAGATCAATCAGTCATCACTAGACACGCCGAGGAGTTGTCTTGCACGAACCCTGACCTGTAACCGCACGAGTGCATGCATACAATGCAGGGCTATCTGTGATTGCTTCCGCACATACAACCCACGAGCCAATGCTTGCAGCTTTACCAGGCTCCGAAGTGCACTAAATGCTCGTCGTGCCTGTTCATGGTTACATTTTAATTAAGAACACAAAATATAAGATTCAGCATAAATGTTAAAGTAGTACGTATTCATAAATTGTACTCTTGAAGAGATGTGTAATGCATGGATTACAAGACATACAAGATGACCCCTGAAAACTGCTTGTATTTTTATGGCTGCAATATCTTCTTCTGTGATCACATTCTCCTCTTCCTTGATCACATTCTGCCGAGATAGAGTTGTGCCATCGGTGAAGTTCTCTGATCTGGCCGTCGCTTCTCTGCTTGAATCTTCTAGTGGAGTTGAGCTTGGGCGGCTGGGATGAAGAACAACAAACTGATCAGTCTGGGATGATCTAAAGAATTTCCTACGGACTATGTTTTGCCAGACTTGAGATAGACCCATGTTTTGCCCTCCCTGTTCTTCCTTCGAAGTTTTGTTTCAGGATTTATGCTGCTTCGAAGGAAGAGCACTGGAAGACTTCGCTTAAAGGCAGGAGGTGGATGTGCATCCCATGTTTGCTTTGGGAGGTTACTAGTTTTTGTGCTTAATGACCTGTCAGGAAAACAGAGAACGTGGAAGGCTGAACATCACTTGCGTGTAAGTTGAAGCATTCCACACGCCTAACAAAAAACAAGTCATTTTGTTAAAGCAGTATTCATGGAGGATAAGTCATATTTTCTTATTTCCTTTCTTTGCTCGTGGTAATAGGGATCTGTGATCAGGACTAGGCATGTCCCGAGCTGGAAGAACCCAGTACAGTCAAATCGTTCTTCTTCTTGTTAGCAGTACAAGTCCTGATTAATGAGGAATTCTTCCGGGTCCCACTTCAGGAATGGGGTCATAAGTCCTATCAACATAGAATTAGAACCCTTTTTTTAGTTACTTTGCCAGCCTAGCCATAAGAGGCTACTTGTTTGACGTTGTGGGTGCTATAAAAAACGGCATATAAAAATACGAAGTTTGATTCTACAAATTCTAGAAGTTTTATAGTAGAATTTTTATTGAACCAAGAAGAGGTAAGGAGAAGTGGGTCTACAAATGTACCAAGTCGATCGAGAGAATGTGTTTGCTATTTGATACAGATTCTGCAATGACCCTTTCTTTCTACAACATTGATGATCTCTTTTGCACTATATGGTTGGGGTGTGGGTCAATTATTTTTACTTAATTGTGTTATTACCTATATAATCCGTGTATCATCGTACTCTCCTCATTTAGTTGGACGTCCATTCTGGGTCCAAGCATCATACCCTCCAGCAATGTCCGTGATGGCAGCAAATCCCTGCATCAAATCAGATCAAGCTCAATGGAGTGGAGCCATTTTTTTCCTAAGAAACAGAGTCACGATGTCAAAACTTTCAGTAGGTGAAAATGAAAATCCTCAGCCTAACTAGTTCAAATGCTTTGTTTTTGACTAATTAAAGCAACAATTGCCTTTTGGTGGTGGGTGGAAGCAACAATTGATGCACCAACTTTAAGGAAGATCTCATGAGGGACATTCAATTTGGTGATGATGTTTGACCGCACAAGGATCTTTAATTCTCACCCAAAAACGATAATAATATATAGCAATTGATTATTACTCCAGAAAACCAATTGTTCAAGTTATGGAGGAGATGTGCTTACAGCAGCCAAAAGATCGGTTGCAGCCATGATGGACCTCTTACGACTCTTGCATCCCTGAAAACTGCAACCCAATCGATATGAATAGGAGTTCCAAATTCGTTTAGCACGTAATATGCGAGTTGTGAAGGCACTCACAACAATGATTTCATCATGCTTTCTAAAATGAGATGATGCTTCCTCCACAAATATCTGTTTCTTTCTCATCCCTGCAACAACACAGAAACTACCTACTTTCATGAAAATTATCGAGGATGCCAAAAGACTGAAAGAGAATTGAAAATTAACATATTCATATCTCCAAAGTATTTAATAAATCAACCTATCTAACTCTGTACATGTAGATGTAGGGGATGTTAATAGCTCCATCTGCATGTCCTTATCATCAGTGGGAGCAAGAAATAACTAAAAGCCAGTTCCTGAAGTAGAAAAATAAGACCTACACATATTTTTAAAACAGATGTGTGTGTGTGTGTAGATTAAAACAGAGTTATAGAGTGCATATATACCTGATATCCATAATGATGTCCAGCAAGAAGAAGCTCTTGTGCCACTCAAACCGCTACTGACGTTGGAACTCTGGTGACCTCCAAATTCCCTCTTAAGGAAGCCTTTGAGCTTTAAATATTATAATTATAAAAGCAGAAAAAGAAGTAAGAAACAGAGAGAGATTGAGTGAAAGGGGAATCTTTTTTGTCGAAAACTTATGCCTACCAAAAGCTTAAGTTCTTTCGATGGAAACAAATGCTGCTACTGTGAAAATTCGACGACGGTAGTGACAATAAATTCCTACACGTAACACAGGTGGGATTTGATAATTTTGCAAGAACCGAGAAATTGAGACAAAAGAAAGAAACAAAAAACGTACCTGCGATTCAGATTTTGTGGGCCAAAAAGTGGAGGTATTGAGGAAGTTGTGAGAGAGGAAAGAAACGCAGTAGCTTCCATTTTCTTGTCACTGTTATTGTGCAGATGGAGCATCGACAATTTATTATCAGTTGTTATTATTTTTTTTTTTTGGTGTTTTGATATAAATCCAACAAAGAAAGAAAGAGAGGAGGTGACGATGGTGAGTAATTTCGGAATGACTACTACCATACATGGATAAGTTTCCCATTAATGTAATTGTATTATGCTGGATTGGATTCAGCTCCAGTTTGGACTCTGCCTGACTGCCTCTGCCTCTGCCTCTGCAGATGAAAGGAAATCATTCATATTCATTCTTCTCGCCGGTTTCCTATCTAATCGGATTGAAGCTACTCAATATCCCATCTATTTCTTCCCAGCCTCTGTGTTTGGACCCCAGTAATAGGTGTGATTCCAGACTTTATGATCTTTATGTATTGGCAAGCAATCTGAGTGAATTTTAGCGTATGATCAGTTTTCTTTGTTGTCTGCAGTTGAGTATAACTGAACTAATGAAGTATTGCTTAATTACATAAATTTTAATCCACATTGGGTAAGAGATTAATCTAAGCAAGCCAAACAAACACCAATCCATGCTTGGTTAACAAAGTAGTTTTAAAGGAACAAGTTCTTCTATCTTCAGAATTATACAAAGACGTAAGGCTCCCACATTGTAAAACCTCAATTCAGATTCAGAAACTGCAGCTACTCACACTTGCTATTAGCATCCAAGCCAGAAAATTCGAGAATACTCAGGCAAAGATGCCAAAGTTCCAATACTACCATCTTCCAACTTGAACAGACATGAACCACGAGCCCCAGATGTTAAAGTTCCATCTTTGAAGTAAATGCAATTCCCTTGACACCCAGAAAACTCTGCAGTAGAAACAGAGAAACTGCAAAACTCACCCAAAACAAACACGTGGTGAATCAGAGACTTCACATCAACCCACCCTCCGCACTCTTCATCCAGCTTATGAACCCTGAAACCAAATGCCTTGGGCTCACGCTTGTGATGTCTTCTAGCCATACTCAAGGCAGATCTACTCCCACTACCTCTACCTCTAGTTTGCAGCAACATACTGATTTGATTCTCGTAATCTTTCCAGCTCAACCTCTCTCCATCCAAGTACCCATCAACCACATGAAGACTCCCCTCTGATTCCAGCAAATGTTTTCGCCCACCACAACCATATAATGGAGGTGAATACTGTATTAACTTCAACGAAGAATCAATCCAAAAAACGGTGCCCCATCTATCAACAACGTAGTATTGCCCTCTATGAACAACAATATCATCATAATGAAAGTTCACATTATCTAATAGACTCCATTCCTCATCACCCATTTTCCAAAACCCAAGCTTTCCCCCACCATAGATTGCAAGGATTGAGAACTCACTGTTTTCTCTAATGTGTCGAGTAGGATTTGGATAAACCATAACTTTGTCGATACCCAAAGTAAGGGCAGCGAAAGACTCGTCTTTGAGTGTCCAAACTCTGTTCAACTCAACAGCCTTGAAGTGCAACAAGTTCAAAGCGGCTCGGGACGACTCCTTTGAGACCTTACCAGACAATAGCGGACTCAAAAGCTTCAATTTTTCGTCCTCAGAGTCTTCAATTCGGACCAACCAGCTCTTCTTTTGACAAGGAGATGAACAATTAAGAGATGGTTCTGATTGGTTGATGAGCTCCAGACGGTAGATGGTGCTCTGGGAGAGAAAGCAGTCGGAGATGGAGTAAGGGAGCTTGACTGGCAAGAGAGGAGACTGGTTTGTGAAGGTACGAGCAGAGGATCGCCATGAAGTGCAGACGGAGCGGAATCGGAGGTAATCGATGCGAGAATCAAGGGATTTTCCGATCAGCTCGAGGAGTTCCGGCGGAAGACTTGACCAAGACTGACTTCCATCGGCCATAATCAATCGTTCTGTGAGGTGCAGAGCTTGGCCTTGTCGTCTTTATTTAGTGTAGTGTAGACTTGGAGCCTGGAAGCAGACTTTTGGTTGGGTTTGGTTTGGAGGCAAGTTTTTTTATTTTGATTTTAATTCTTAATTATTCTCTTTATGGTAAAGATAAATTCTTATTTAATGTTGCGTAATATATAATTTTATTAGGTAGAAACATGTTTTGGATACACTTATTGTCCAAGGGAGAATATGATATTTGAAGATTTTACGGAGTCAAATCAACTTGAAGAAGCCATACAATTTCATATCAGTCAAACTGTTCAGATGGGACAACTCATAGATTAAATAGTTACGCAAATGTGGAATGACTACTCCATGACTTATTAGTAATTTTAATTTAGAAAGTATTTTAATACATATTGAAAAATATATGTACTTATTTTGGAGTTTATGACAATGTTGAAAGTACTCACGAAATTTTTTTAATTTAGAAAGTTTCTTAATGCATATTGAAACATGTATTTAATTATTTAAAATTTGTAACTTTCAATATTTTTATCATTTTATATATGATTGATATGTTAATCATAAAATAATTTATTAAAAACTACAAACCAAACAAATTTTTTAATTTTTATTTTCAAAAATAATTTTTAAAATAATCAAATCAAACATATTTTCAATTTTTTTAAAACAGATCCTCAACATAAAAAATAACTCTAAAAACTTAAAAATGAAATATAAACCAAACAGCGTCTTAAAACTTGTCCACTCAAACTTGTCTGGACTCTGAACTAAGAAGTCGGAATTCCGAAACTTGTGATGGGCCGATGATGAAACTTTGGATCCAGTAATTGGGCCCATGGAGTTACTGCTGATGATTGCAAAATGACTACCGTACCATTTTGACTCAAAATGGAAGTATTGTTAGAATAATCTCCTCGTGAGACCAGCTTGCTTTACGCAGTGTTGAGGGCGTCGAAACGACATCGTTGTCTTGTCGGTTTCGTCCTCGCGCGGTAGACTCGCGCGAGTTCCCATCTCTGAGCAGCGATCTCACGTTTCATAACAAGAGAAGAATTCCCAAATTTTGAAAAATGGAACAAAATTAGGGCTTATTTTGCCGTCAATTTCGGTAGATCTCACCAAAGCTATACCGCAATTTCTCCAATCTTTGATAATATAAAGGTATTCCTAGGCCTTCTTCTGGAATCTGATTATATGTATAGGTTTCTTCAAATTCGAGAGACGTTACGAGTTACTTGCATTGATGGCTTTTTAAAGCACTCGTGTAATTCTAAAGAGAGCTGCGTTTGAAATTGTATGTGATGTGATTCAGGGTTCTGAATTTTAACTTTTATTGAATCTTATGGTTTTACTCGCATCTGTTAGTTGTCAATATCAGATTCATCTTTAACGTCTTATTAAGGGAGCCTGTGGTTCCATTGAAGCTCCTTTAGACTGAGTAGAGCATGCTGCATTATATCAGATACAATATGGGCTAATTGCATAGCAAAATCTGAAAAATTCCGTGAATTATACTTAATTGGGTATTGAAGAAAGAAATTGCGAGTGAATTATGCAGTGGTGATTGCTGTCACGACCAGTTATGAGCTTCTGATCCCTAAAATCTTTCTCCTTACGGTTTCTCTGAGGCTAAAGGAGTCTTACCGAAGTGTGGGATGGTGATCTAACAATGTTTAAGATTTGTTCTAACCTTTTCTGATTGATGTGATGAGATTTCTGTACTTCTTAGAGACTTGGTGTTCTTCAGTCGATTTGTGTTATTATTTCTGTTTTGGTAGCATGTGGTTTAAAACAAATTATAGGTTTGACAAACCATCTTGTCTGTGCCTGTTGAGTTTTAGAGCTATCTTCTTTTGCTGAGTTTTTTCTACAAGCATTTGTGGTTGCAGTTATGAGGAGAACTTCAATATCGACACAGATAGTTGATGTTAGTGAAATGCCAGATAGTAATGGAGAAGAACCTCTAAAGTCCGAAAATCTATTATTTCAAATGAACCATGGAAGCAATGGAAACCTTGCCAAGGAAAATGGGTTAACTGATAGCGGTTTATTGTCAGATGAGACTCATGATCAACTTCTACAAACAGTTATGGAGCTAAAGTTTCAGAATGAATTCTTCAAATCACAGTTTGAGGGCTTCAAAGATTTTCAATTGGAAAGAGGCGGGTCTCAACAACAAATTAAAATAGCACATGAAAACAGTGAATCTGTAGATGTCCGGGACCACAATGAGAGAATAGAATGTTTAAGAAAAGAACTTCATGAAGAAAAATTAACACGAGGTGCTGCAGAGGAGGCTTTGAGGCATCTTCGAGAGGCATATTCTGAGGCAGATGCCAAAGCCCAAGATTTGTCTGCGAAGCTTGCTGAAGGTCATATTTTATCTTTTATAGCTAAAATATTCGAACATGATGTTTATTCACCCCCCCAAAAAAGGACGTGGAACATGCTCCAGCATGATTAATCATGAAAGTGACAAAACACATGCAAATTTCCCTTTTTTTACAATTATATTCCCATTTAAAAACTTTTTCTGCATGGAGGAAACTAGTTAACATAGTTCAGTTTAATGGTTCACAGACACATGCACATATTATGCGGATACATGTCTTACTTTTAGAGAGAATTTAGTTTTAAACAGAAATGAGTGGCGGAGTAGAATCCTCATGATGGATTTCCACTAATTTCGCATATGGATTATTGACCCCAGCATTGTTTGATAAAAGCTTTGATGTTGACGATGATGATGTGTCTTAGTTGCAAGGTGGCTGAATTACATTGATCGATGAACTGTTTGTCTGCAAGTATATTTTAGCTGTACCTGAATGCACGTGGTCATTTTTGTGCGTGTAGCTAAACAGAAGTTGGATCAAGAAATAAAAGAGCGTGAGGAAAAGTACATGGAGCTTGATTCCAAATTTCAGAGACTTCACAAACGAGCAAAACAACGTATACAGGAGATTCAAAAGGTAAGGTTTTTTTTTTTTTTGTTAATCCCTTTTTAAAGTTCGGTATTTATGATATTGCAGCATGCATCTAATTGTTTCTAGATCAGGATGTTATGGTGCACGTGGATTGGTATTCAATACTATACGTAGTGTTTGTTCGGATTGAACTTTTAGATTATTTGCATGCTGATGACTAGTCATGACTTTTGTTGGTATTTAGACATAGACCAATGTCAAAAGAACTTTTATGAAATATGTGCTTTCTCTGGATGGAACTCCATTGTGTTGGTAAATTGAAGATTTTCAACATTTGTGTATGTTTAGCTAACTATTCTCACTTGTGTGGCTGGAGCACAGTTATCTACTGCTGTTGACTTTGCTTATGTTGTTACTGGAGGAACTTTCACTTTTAGTTGAAGTCTGTACTTTGATTGTTCTCAGCTAAAAGTACCCATGAGATACTGAATGTATTAATAATGATATGCAAGACTATATTTTTGGCCATTGGAGTATTTTTCGCTGTCTAGAAATTGTTATTGTGGAAAACTTTGAAATTGAAGCCAATGAAACTGAAGTCAACTAAACTGAAAGATCTAAATCTGTGCACGAGAAATGAACACAGAGGTATACTACTCATACATTTGTTTTAGTTTGTAATGGAGGCAGTCTTTTTCCCCCAAGCACCATATGCATTTCTAGTTTCATTGAAGCAAAAAATTATTCTTGCTTAGTTGTCTTTATTTGGAGATTGTTGAAGTCACTTGGGAAGTGAGAAAGTAATGTGCTTGAAATTTACTGGTGCTCTTTCTTTCTACTCCATTTCTGTATTGTAGAATATTTATACAGAAAGTGTGCGAAGTCCTTCGCATCAAAACTAAATTCAGATTTTTCTTGGAGATTGTCATTTTCAGGAGAAAGATGATCTAGAGACCAAGTTTTGTGATGTGAGCGAAACAGCTGATAAAGCGTCATCCCAACAATCAGCATTGCAGCAAGACCTGGAACGCACACGGCAACAAGCCAATGAAGCGTTGAAAGCAATGGATGCAGAGAGGCAACAATTACGAAGTGCAAACAATAAGTAACAGAAATAATTACCCTTTATATTACAATCCATTAGTGCCTTGATAAGAAAGTCTTGTGCATGTAGTTGTGAGCTTCTGTGCTTCTGAGTATATTCGATTAGAGAAATTTACTTCATTGTTGATTTCATTTTTATTCATTGATTTGCCTATTCTAATTACAATAAGGGAAATTTGCAAAATTGACCTTCTTGATAATTGAAAACCCATATTTAACCTGCTTTTTTAAAAACTAAATAAATGACCTACTTTTGCAACCAAAAGACTAAATAACCCTCTTCCACTTCTCAATCCTTCTTCGCCTCATCCACTTCTCATTAACTTCTTCGCTTCTTCCCAATTTCTCATTAACTTCTTCTGTTTTTTTCACTTCTCAATAATGAAGAATCGTCTTCCTTCTCATGCTATATATATGAAGGGAAATTCTCCAGTAGGTGGACTCACCACAATGAAAGTATGAAACACCACGTCTTACTTGAAAAAGTCAATAATATCGTTTGCATGTTTGTTATTGAAGAAGGTCTGTATTGGGTCACTAATCTCGCCTACATGTTTGTTAATGATGAAGGTTCTAGTTGCTTCAAAGTCATTTTGTGATGAGGTCGAATACTTTTTTTGTGGTCGAGTATTTATTCATTTACTTGTTGATTTGGTCGAGTAGTCTTTCGTTTACTTGGTCGGGTAGTGATCTTTTTATTTTATTTTATTTTGATCTTGTATAGTAATGATCTGTTCGTTTTTTATGTTAATTTCGTCGAGTAGTCCTTCATTATTTGGTCGAGCACTTCATATATTTTCTAATCGAGCACTTCAATATTTTTGGTCGAGCACTTCGTTTTATGTTAACTAGTCCTTCATTATCCTGGTCGAGTATTTCTTCATTTGTGGTCGAGCATGACTTCATCATTTTTTTATATATTATATTTTATTTGTTTTATGTTTTTAAACAAATTAAAAAAAGGCCCTCATGCAATTTGTCTGAGTGTTCTTTTCGTTTCCGGGGAATCGAAAATATTAGAGAGGCTAACAACTTCCTATGTGTGGAATCGAAGGCAGCTAGGAAATTGACCTGGAGGGGAAGGGTGGCGCGTTAGAGCTTTCATGCAATTGCATGAGGGTTTTTATTATTATTTTTTTAAAATAAAATGCTCGACCACAAATTACAATTTTGCCCAACTTAATAAAAAAGTAACAAAAAAATTGCTCGACCAAAGTGCTCGACTTTCGACCACTCGACCACTGAAGGGTATTTTAGTCATAATATTGCAAAAGTAGGTCATTTATTTAGTTTTTCAAGGAGCAGGTCAAATATGAGTTTTCGATTATCGAGGAGGTCATTTTTACAAATTTTCCTTACAATAATGTGATTGATTTGGAGGAAGAGAAACAAGTGAATTTTCGACAAAAGAGAAAGTAAGTGTACTGGCTCCCGTAACAGTCTAGTTGATCTGTTGATGCCATTTGCTTGGCCTCTTCTGTAGTTCTTTGAATGCCCCCTTCTTGGTTCCTCAATAAAAAAAAAATTACATTTAAGAAAAGGCCGTGAGTTGCAAGTAAGTTTTGAGTTTTGACCAAGTGGATTAATGCTTGTTGTTTGAAAGGAAATTAGCTACTCTACGGTCATTGAATTGTATAATATGTGGAATGGATGCCTTCTTTTATTGGAAAGCATTATTTGCTCCTCATTTTCATGGATGAATTGGATAAAAGCAAAGATAACAGAGTTTCAGTATAAGATTTGGTTTCTTGTTTTGCCTCCTTTCTATAACATTGTCTTTGGCATCCAGACTTCGAGACAACATTGAGGAATTGCGTCGCTCATTGCAACAGAAGGAGCAAGCTGTTGAGTTGTTGCAACAGACAATTCTAGAGAAGGAGCAGGTACAGATTGTTGCTCGACTCTGAATTGCTCTACTGGATCTTTCTAATACTCATGTACTATTTCATTTATAATATTAAAAAATTTCAGAATTTATAGAATATGAGAGAAGATATTACAAGGAATTGGATCAAGAATACCCCAACGAGCCGAAAAAATCTAGTATAGAAATAATAGAACACACATAATAGCTCTATCCTAGCCCAAGCAAATCAAAGCAAATATTGCCTTGAGAGCCTAGACTTCTTAAATGAGGATTCCTAAACTAACCTAGACTTCTTCTAATTAGTCGACTTAAATAAGGATTCCTAGTTACCTTTCTCGCCCAAACAATTCTCATTAGTTTTTTAGCCAGTTGGAAACAAATGAGAATTGTGGAAACTTATGTTGACTCTATTGTTCTTAAATGAGCTTTAGCACTTGATATATTATCATCCATGCCTTTTGTATTTCATAGACTTGATTTTGACTTATACATTGAAACTATATGTTTTTGACAGCATTCTTTAACATAGTGCCATTTATATCGTTGGATTGGACTTTCATTGTATTTTTTGATCTTATAAGTTATATCTTCAACACTCATTTAAGCCCGTAATCTATGCCAACGATTTTCACTTTATACTTGACTTAATTGTGTCCTAGATGTTGGAAGACATGCGAGGGTTGCTGCAGTCTGCAGATGAGAAAAGGCTAGCATCACTATCTGAGCTCTCCGCTAAACATCAGAAGGTAAATATATTTCCAGCCATGCATTTGTGTTTTCCTTGAATATGACAAAGGTTGTTTATCATTTGCTATTGCTTGCCCTTTACATCTACTAGTTTTCATCATCAGAACATAGACAACTTGGAAGCCCAACTTGCTGATGCATTGGCTGACAGGAATAAAGCCACTGAAACTATCTCATCGTTGCAGGTGAGATGTATGATTATCTGATTTCTTAATTGATGATTATAGGTACACATAATGTATGACTTAAATTTTGTTGCTCCTTTTTTGCATATATGTTTTAGTGTGTGCACACAATATAGTAACTTTGTTTTGCAGGTTTGTAGTTTTTTTTTCTGAAAAAAAATTAGGGAAGAAAACATCAAGCAGTCAGTGGTACATGTGTTTTGGCAAAATTGTTCCTGTTATTTTTCACCTCAATAGCATTGTGTATCAGAAAGATCTGGCTGGTTGCTGCAGATGTTTCTAATTGGTGAGTTTAAATTAATCTTGGATGAATATATTTTTCCAGGTTCTCGTTGCAGAGAAAGAGTCGAAGATTGTAGAGTTGGAAGCAGGTTCAAGTGGTGAGGCAGCACGGCTTAGAGCTGCTGTGGAAGCTGTAAAAGGAGAGCTTGCTCATGTAAAACACAAGCATGTATGATCAAAACTCTTAAATGAGTTCATTGATTGACATTAAGAAGTTAAAAAATGTGAATGTTTATTTCCTATATGATTAATTGCCAGTTTTGTTAGTTTACACCATCCGACAGCTTCCTCCCTATTTCTCTATTGAGCTGAATTCACCTAAATTTGATGAAATCTTTGTAAATCAAAGAGATTAATTTTATTACAATTTTTCTTTGCACACATTATGAAGCTGCTCTTATCTTTCTTCGATATGACATGGATGTTTTTTGCTTCTTTTGATCAACAACTATGAGTCAGAATTTTTAAGAGGTTAATATTTGCACATGTAACTCTGATTCAAGCAACGATGACCATTGTTTTTTTGCCCTTTAAATTTATTGTGTTTCATTATATCCTGCCAAAGTCAGCATGACTCCTTTTTCTAGTTTGTCATTCATCAAGACGAGTCAAATTTTTTGGTCCCTGATTGTTCTTTTGTGAGGTGCCTAATCGCAATGAAATAGAAAAAACTTACAACCTTACCCTTCATCTATTCGTACCATAAAAAAGATTATTTCTTCTAACCATAATGGGTGTCACGCATTCAGGAGAAAGAAAAAGATAGCTGGGAATCTGCCTCACAAGCGCTCAAAGCAAAATTGGAAATTGCTGAGAGTAATTGCATCCGTGCTGAAATTGAGGCTGCTAAGATGAGAAGTAAATATACTTCCTTTTCAACTTTCCATTTGATCCCTTGTGTCTTGAACGAAAATTAATCTATCTTTTGTATTTGCAGGTCAGCTGGAATTGGAAGTATCAGTTAAAGCCCAGATTCTGAATACAAGAGATGCTGAACTATTGGCTGCCAAGGAGGAGGTGACATATGATCGGTCACGTTTCTTTATGATCGTTTATATTCTCATAAAATAGATTTTGAACTCTAATCTATTTAGATCTGCTCCTATGCTTATATTCTTCAAAAATTTCCCTGCAGATCAAGCGCCTTGAAAGTGAATTTTCCTCGTATAAGGCTCGTGCTCATGCACTTCTTCAGAAAAAGGATGCTGATCTAGCTGCAGCCAAGGACTCTGAACAAGTTAAAGCTCTAGAGGACGCCCTTAGAGTATGTTCTATTAATTTTACTTGTTAATTTGATGTCAAGCTAGTGCAATTACAAGATATCTGATTTCCTTCTGCTGGCAACATTGATTTGTCCCGTAGGAGGCTGAACAAGAGTTGGAATTAGCATCAGCAGAGAAAGATAAAACTCTTCAAGATCTCGGGGAAGCTTTGTCTAATTGTGAAAAAGAACTTGCAGAAAGGTAATTTGATAGTTAATACTATCATTAACTGCTTTCTTCATTCAGGTAGATAGCTGCATCATGAAGGCCTTTGCTTGACAGTTGTGGCGTTCTTTTGGGTAAGTGCATGTAATTGTGCCAATTAACCGCTCACTGAGCTCTAAATAATGAAAGAGATCCAAGCATTCTCACAGGCAATTGAATGAAAGTTCTAAGATTGAAAGGTCGTAAATTGCTTGGACAATTAGCTGATGAAATTCCCATTATGCAAGTTGACAAGTTTGGGTGAACTTTAAAAAGCTGAAATGGTGTCATTTATTTCGGCACATTCAAGAAAAAGGTTGAAGGATGAAGCCACTGTGTCTTTTATTAGTTTTGGACCTTTGGTATGTCTAGTTGCCATATTTTCCTCATAAAGGGCTGTGTTATGAGTGACATGACCTAAAGCCTCTAAAACCAACACAGATAGAGAATGGTCCCTTCTATGAATATGAAACTACTTGCAAATTTGTTTGGCACTTGATAATTTGAGTCATTTATTAAACAAAAAGAATGTTTGTGGTCCACTGTTTAGTGAAATATTGTAGACTGGGGAAGTTTATTGGATGTGAAGAAAAGTTGCGGTTGCATAAAGTTTATTGAATTTGTTGGTCAACTTAACTGACATGATGATGTTTTCGAGCCTCCAATACCTAATATTGAGTCTGCTTTCTTATTTTTACGTGTTTCTGCTTATTTTAGAAAACAGTGTTAAAATAAGAAGAAACATAAGAGACAATACATGAAACTCAGTCTAAATTTATTAGCTTGTTGAGTTAATTACTCCAAGAAACAATATAATATCCTTCCATTTATTTTCTTAATTATTCTTAACCAACTTTCTTGGACTTTACTCTTTCCAGACATGTAGCACTTGGCATTGCCAATGAATGGATCAAGAGCATGGAAACAAAGCTGGATTCTCTTAATACTCAACACGAGTCAGAGAAAGAAGCATGGGAAATGAACCTCCAAAATGTGGAAGAATCATGGCGATGTAATAACCCAGCTTGCTGCAATAATTATTTTATCATTTTCCTTATTGTTTTTCTAATCATACAATTCTCATTCATTGGATTTTCGTTTTTTTGTTGCAGTCAGATGTGAGGCATTGAAGGCTGAAAGTGAAGCATCCACTGGGCAAGAAATCCAAAGAGAAATAGAGGAGCTTAGATTGCGGTATAAAAGATTGAAGGTACCTTGAACCTTTTTTCTTTTTTTCCCTTTTTTTTTTTTGCTTCAATAACAGTAAAACTAGTGTTAATGGTTTTAGTCATTTTTGTTATGCATAGGAAGAGGATGATTCATTTCGTGATCTTGCTGATAGAATGATTGAGGAGAAGGATAAAGAAATCTCTAGGCTGTTGGATGATAATAAAAGTCTTCAACTATCTCTGGAATCAAGGCCTTTGGTAAACTTTCTTCTTTAGAGGAACATGTATATGTAATTCTGGCTTGATGCTCAAATCTTTCTTATAAAGTGGTTTTCAGTATCGCAATCCATTGCCTGACAATGTGTTAATTTCAGGCTGATCAAAATAACAATTTCGAGTCAGGTATTCAGACATTTCTCATACTACTTGCTAATATCTACTTCAGTTAGAAGTTGGGATTTGTCTTGGTGACTATTGATCTAATCTGATTGGGAGTGGCTCTGTTTATAAAAAATTCCTTTTTCGATCTGGCATGTCAGGTGTGCAAAAACAGGACGCGGCAAACCTGACCACCTCTGCTGCAGACCATCAGATTCTGGTAGAACCTAAATTTCTAGTCTGCATTACCATATCATGTTAATGTTAGTTTGTTGGTGATGATTGACCTGATGAGAGAGCTTATTGAATCAGGGTATAGGTTTCGCCACGTGAGAAGATGTGATGATATAAACTAAAAACAACCTGAATTTACTTTTTTTTATTGCTACAATCATTGGTAGTAATGGTGGTCGCAATTGCCCAGGACTTTGAGGTTTAGGCTGTTTGCACTATAAACCATCGCTGCTTGTATATTTGCCTATCAGAAAGTTTCTCTTTCATAGTGTTGCGTTGTAAGTGAAATGTTGGTGAAGTAGTTATTGAAGAGTTCTTTTGATGTATTTGTTTTAATATTTCAGCTTTTGGCAAGGCAACAAGCTCAGAGGGAAGAAGAGCTAGTACAATCACAGAGGCACATTTTAGCGCTTCAGGTATGTTAAGCCCAATTCTAGACTTAATTGCTTCTATGCTGCAGCTTCTGATATTAATTTCAATTCAGGAGGAAATCGAGGAGCTTGAACATGAAAATCGTCTACATAGTCAACAGGTAGTAAGTCACTGCAAATTGCAGTCGTGTCTTCTACTTTGTAAATTTTTGTGTGTGTGAATGATACAAATTCCGAGATGTTCATGTACAGGAAGCTATGTTGAAGGCTGAGCTTCGAAATACAGAAAGAATGCAGAAGAGGGAAGGGGTGGATATGACATATCTTAAGAATGTCATCTTGAAGCTTCTTGAAACAGGTACATATGTGGAAATATAAACTGTTACAATTAAAAGAAAACATAATGTTCTTCAACTTTCTTACTTTATTGCTGTATCATCTGAAAATAATGTTTGGGAGTTCTGGTGGTTTTAATATTGTTCTCTTAATTTTATTTCATTTTTTTGTAGGTGAAGTGGAGGCTCTTCTCCCAGTAATTGCTATGCTTCTTCAATTTAGCCCGGAGGAGGTGATATTCTCAATTCTGTTTAATTCTTCATTTTAGGTGTCTGAAATTAGCTGTGGCATGGCATCAACCCTCATAATGTTTTAGCTTGTCTAGTGCTTGGAGATGAGGGCCTAGTTTTCCATGTGTTCTGCCCATGTGATATGTAGGGATTTTCAAATGAACATATGAGTGGAGGTGTCTGAACCTTCAGTTTATTTTATTCTCCTTAGAGGAAATGAGTAACTGGAAAACATACTCATCAGTTAACCATAGAGACAAGTGGCTCATCTGCTGACAACAGGAAGATTATTTGCCTTTGGGGCAAGTTCCTTTGTACAGTGAACTGCTTTGAATTCTGTATTGATATGGCTGCGTGAAAGCAGCTCGCATGAAGTGTTACAAGTTGTTTGTAATAGCATCTCACCAAATTATTACTCTGGCGTCAATGCCTGTCGAGCTTAACATGTTCCATAAGAATAATTCAAATGCACAGGAACGAAGATTGCTTAATTAGCCTCCCCAGTCACTTGCCTTTTTAATCACCGAATCTTAATTGCAAATGCAGATGCAGAAGTGTCAACAAGCTTATCGAGCATCGGCTGATGTTCCTCCAAGCCCAGCTAGCAATGCCTCAGGATCTCTTTTCTCAAGATTCTCATTCTCATAATGGTAGGAAAAAAGATGGCTACAACTGAAAACAACACTGTGGCGTTACAGGTAAAGTAGAATTACAGCAGAGAAATGGAGAATGATACGTAGATCAGGAGGAGGAAAAGCATCCTGGGATTTGTTTGGTTATTTATTCTTTAAGAACTGTTGTGAAGAAAGAAACTTCCCACCCTTTGGCCATTTTTCTTGGCCCAGTTTGGAATCTACATGAAAAATATACTCAGACATGAGTAGGCAGGCAGGATAATTATTTGGGTTGTCACGTTCTGGTTTAATTTAGTCCATCCCGCTGCCAAGTTTACTCTTCCGTTGTGGTTTAATAAGTATGTTCTGCTACTGCCGTATTTGTTTGTGATTATCATTTAATTTTAGCATTTAAATAAATAGTTAAATACTTGCAGGAAGCCAAAAAAATTCATTATGCTCAACTTCTTATTCAGTCATTAATCGAGGCTTGCCTTTTTTGCTCGCTCTTTTGTTTCTTTCAACACTTGTCAAATCATTTTCATGGTTAGGTGACGGGCGCACTTTGGCCTCATATGGGTTGGCAAAATCATTTTCATGGTTAGGTAACGGGCGCACTTTGGCCTCATATTGGGTTGGTGGGGTTGTTGAATATTTGTAGGACCTTTTGGTCAGTATTCCTTGGCGTATGGTCAGAGGGATCAAGTTTTCTCCATGTATAAATTATGTGTTTGTTTGGCCAAGAGTGTTTGAAACATATTTTCAAAACTGTTTTTCATTTTTCAAAATAGAAAAAAACTGGATATAAATAAAAGATATATTTTGTAATGATCAGATGGTCGGAGTCGCCAACATAAACAGCTGAAAAATTCCTCTAAAGTGTGTTCCATATTATCCATTTCGCTATGAATCTGGCCAAATTTATTAACTCAGACAAACAAGGAATTAAATATATGACAAGGATTAACTATTCTAAAATCTTTCCTGACTTGTACTCCAGCTAGAAAAACAATAACACAATATCCAAGATCATTTGCAAAAGGCTAAAAAAAACAGGATGAAGGGTTCTGATTTCTGAATGAATCAAGCATGCCTTGCTTGGAAATACTTCATGAAAGCAACCAACTTCTCAACACCAGCCAAAGGCATTGCATTGTATATGGAGGCTCTCATCCCCCCAACTGACCTATGCCCCTTGAGTTGCACCATCTTCTCCTTAGCAGCTTCCTTGATAAATTCGGCCTCCAAATCAGGCTTCTCCAATGTAAATGGCACATTCATCAGTGACCTAACAGACTTCTCCACAGGGCACCTGTAAAACCCTTCACTCTCATGAATGGCATTGTATATCAACTCAGCTTTCCTTTCGTTCTTCTTCTCCACCTCCGCCAATCCTCCTTGCTCCAATAGATCCTCAAACACCAACCCACTAATGTAAATTGGCCAACAAGGAGGAGTATTGTACAATGAGTTGTTATCAGCGTGGATCTTGTAATCCAACATCACAGGAGTGATCTCTTGTGCATTCCCAATCAAATCCTTCCTGATTATCGCAATTGTGACCCCAGATGGTGCTATGTTCTTCTGAGCCCCTGCATAGATAATCCCAAATTTGGAGACATCAACAGGCTTTGAACAGAAATTTGAGGACATATCAGCAATCAAGATCCCTGTTGCATTTCTGGGTGTTGGGTAGTCCTTGAACTCAACTCCGTGAATAGTCTCATTGGCGCATATATGCAAATACTTGGCATCTGGGTTCTGGCTCAGAGTATCGAATGCGGGTATCTTTGTGTACTTCTCTTCTTTCCCGGTCCAAATCACCTTTGGCTTACAGTACTTAGCAGCCTCCTTGAACGCTTTGTCCCCCCACGACCCGGTAACCAGATAATCAACCGGGTCATCGGCTTTGCAGAGATTCAGAGGGATCGCGGCGAACTGAGTGGTGGCACCGCCCTGCAAGAACAAAACGGCGTAGTTCTCAGGTATGCCGAGAAGGGCACGTAGATCATCTTCGGCCTTCTCAATTATTGACTTGAATTCCTTCCCTCTGTGGCTCATCTCCATCACGCTCATACCGGATCCCCGCCAGTTCACGAGCTCCGATTGTGCCTTCTCGAGGACGTTTAGGGGCAAATTAGCCGGACCGGCAGCGAAGTTGAAGACGCGATCTGCCTCCTCTTGAGTCTGGGTATGGATCAAGGCCTGATCTCGAGTTTGGGTTACACACGAAATCGAGAGGGGCTTTCTGGGTCGCGATTGGTTGACAGTGAACGTTGCAGTGGTGCGGTTAGGCTTGAGGAGGTGGTGGCGATCTGGATTCTGAAGGAATGGTGAGTGTGGCAACGATGCCATTGCGGTAGCTTCCATGGCTGGGGGATGCGAGAGGGAGAGAGTTGAGAAAGAGCGAGTGGTTGGCGCTATCAGTGGTGTGGTGTAAAGTCTGTAAAATGTAGCAATTTATAAGACCTGGAGCTGCCTGGTTGGTGAATCGTAAAGCCAACACGGCGTCGTATCAAATCCATACGACGGCGTTTTGTTCGACAATGTTGTAGTTGGTTGGTTGCGCGACTCTTCCACCAATCTCCAATCGTAATCATTCACTGCACCGCGGGTGAAACACAACAGGGAAGAGAGTCATTCAAGACACACATCTGAGGAATAAATTTTGGTGAGTGTTATTGGCATCACTTTTTTTTCCTTCTTCTAATGTCTTCTCATTCTCATAAAAATTTTAATAAAAATAAATTATTTTTTAACACTCAATTCTTTTATATTTCAAGAAATATCTGGTTACATCACAAATATGCGAAAAATCAAAACTTTCAATGAAGATTTTCGCCAATTTGTCATCCGTTGGAGGTCGTGGTTGCTTGGGCTTTGTTAGCATAGTCGAGGACTTCGATTTGGTAGGTGACTCGCCTCAATCAGAGGCCGGAGTTGGCCGGATCGGAGCTCCAAATATGCAAAAATATGAAACTTTCGATGAAGATTCCGGCCGATCCATCCACCGTTGGAGGTTGTGGTTGTCTGAGCTTTGTTGGCATCGTTGAGGGCTTCGTTTTGGTAGGTGGCTCGCCTCAAACGGAGGCTAAATTTTATGCGAAAATATGCGAAAACCAAAACTTTCAGTGAAAGTCTCGACCGATTCGTCCACCGTCGAAGATCGTGGTTGCCTGGGCTTTGCCGATATTATCGAGGGCTTCGATTTGGTAAATAGATGGCCTCAAACGGAGGCCGGAAGGCAAAGATCTGGTGGCGGCAGTTGGTAGTGGCAACTAGCATGAGAGAGTGAGGGGTGAAGCAAAACAATGCATTTTTTGTGACGGGAGGGGTGTCACTGGATAAAAGTGGAGTGTCAATAGCACTCACCTAAATTTTATTCTCTTCTTCTTCAACCAATTAGAACATTGAACTTATAGCTAAAGAAAATCGAACGTACAAACAAATTAAACACAACTTGTAATTGTAACCCAATTAAGTTGCTATATACATACATACATATATATATACGGTGAATCTCTTATGCGGTCCTATTTTACGGGTGTAAAAAACGGACTTTTATTTTCGTCCTTTGGATGCATCTAATGGCTGGATCTTCCTCAAATCCATCGCCCCCTTACTCTGATTTCATCCACTCTTCTCCTCCTTCGTCAGAGTCGCGCTTCGTCAACCGAAGCCACAGGACTGGTCGACCTTCATGACTGTAGAGCGGTCCACTCTCATCGCGCCTTCCTCCCATCCAAGGCGATCCTGGTGTCCATCGTATCTAATCGTTTCTGACTGTGGATAAGGCATTTCAAGAGAGCATCTAAAGCCATGAGGAATGAAGAATTTTTTTTGTTTAACTTGATATATTTGGGATCAAACTGGTTGTGGGCGTTTAAGAAATTGTGCCTTGCATTGTTTCTGGTTTCTCTGGCTTGAGATCTGACTGGTAGTGGGTGTTTTGCTATTGTGCTTTAATTTGCATTTATCTTGCCACTTTCTGTTGCTTTTTGCTGCTGCGTTTTTATGTTGGTTCTGAATTTCAAATTTCCTGCTCCTAAAGACAACAGAGCATCATGAAAAGACAGGGACGATGAGCAAAGGCAAGGAAAAGACACGCGATGAACACCTATTCCAATTTAGGAGAAGAACTCTGCTGGAGAAGACGGTAGGGAGGAAGGGTTCTTGTATGGGGATCGATTTTGGAGAAGACCCCTCGCCCTAAACCCTTAGATCAATTTGACGGATTGGAGGAGAGAATACAGACTGGAGGAAGACTCGCTTTGGATCTGTAATAGATTTAGGAGAAGAACCATACAGTAGAGGCGATGTCGTGATGGAGGAGAAGGAAGACCTGCGATGTCGCGATGGAGGAAGATTATCCGTAATCGATTTAGGAGAAGAACCAGTTGATCTCGACCTTTAGATGAATCTGACGATTAAAAACAAAAGTTCGTATTTTAAGTCCTTAAAATAGGACCGTAGGAGAGAAATCCTGTACCTATATATATATATATATATATATATAATGTTAGTTACTTTGTGTACCCAAATCACATGAAGTTAGTAGAGAGCTCTCCTCTATAGTGTATTCACTCTATGCATCCTCTCTTTTATAGTTGGTCTCTAACAAGAAAACTGCTCGTTCACACGCATTTTGCAGTCTACCCAAACTTAGGTGTACAGTATTTTCTATGTACTCCAGCGAGTCTTCCTACAGATGCCTTTTGATGGAAACATCAATAATCTAGAGCACTCTTTGCAAACACACAAACACAAACTTAAAAATCAAAAATCAAAAATCAAAAGAAGATGTTGAGATTCATGGTGTATAATAGACAATTAAGGTAAAAAGTTGCGAGGTACCCACAAGAGTTGTTCTTGTGAGTAGTTACGATGCCACTCGGAGGTTCTACTTCATTGCTTAAGGCCATATAGAGCACACTAAGCAGTATACACAGCAGCGGCAGCTAACAAAGAATCGAACATGAGAACTTTAGAATTTTGTTCTCGACCAGTGCAAGCTCGATCAAGGAGAAGGATAGCATCTCTACCTGTTTTTAGGTAACAATATAAACAATCTCAGGAACGATCCATTTTCAATGGGAGGAAGATTTAGAGAACGATCTGTTAAATATTTTAGGTGTGTCGGTTGTTTGTCCCTCTATGAGAAATAACATTATTTGGCGCCACGCGGTTGATGGGAGCTATACTGTAAAGTTTTTGAGAGCTGCATCTGCGGTAAGTGAAGTATCTCTTCTCTCAGTTTCTTCCTCTAAAGTTTTGCAGGGCTGCTCCTTCCGAAAGTTGATTTTTTTTTTCTCTGGATTGTAATTCAAGGGAAGTAAATTACCGGGGACATTAGAAATATGTTGGCATTTGAACCCAAGGATCGAACTACTGCCGAAGAGACTCTTGCAGTCCCATATTTAAAGGTTTGGTCAAAGTTGAGAGAGATCCTTCTGCCCAATCAGTTATTGAAAGATTGCTTAGAAGAGTCATAGCCATCAAGCTTCATGTATCCAAGTGATGTTGACCACTTCAAGAAACAATCCTTTAGGAGCACTACGGAAATGGTGTAGCTGTTACTCTTTCTTAAAGGCATCTTGCATCATTGCCCATGTATTGCGTTTTATTTACAGATATCTTCGTATATAATTCAGGAGAGGTCACAAATGAGAAGCCATGGTTGGAAAAGATCAAGTTCCTCAAAGTATCAAAGTCAATTTTGTGGTGTAGGGGGAGATGTTGGTTTTCGGTGCTTGTGTCTAGCTTTCGCATGGTGTTTCCGGTTTAGATTAGATTAGATAGAATTGTGAATTTTTTACAGGTTGTTTTTGCTAGAGTTCTATGACAGATTTTGTTTGTTAGCAGTTTTTAGTTTTTACATGTTGACGGTATTCCTCCGGCATAAACGGAATTATTAATAAAATTATCGAGATACCATTCTATTTTATCAAAATATATATACAATCTAAGAACGAAGAGATAGATGCATTGCTCAAATAGGCTCATCATATGTTTAATCAGATTTCTATCTTCTCTAACCTTTTTTTTTTAATAAAGAGGACGATACCTTACAAATTTATTAATTAATACCCTCACTTACAGTGGAGGAATACTATGGTTACAAGCAAAGAAAAAGAAAACATCATGAGGTCAAAAAGGTACAAACGCCTTAGCCAAACAAACCACTAACAAGAAAACAAAAACCTAACTCCACAAAAAACAAGGAGAGCAAGCAAAAGAGAATACGACTCAAAAATCTGAAACTCAAACATGTATCACAAACAGGCTACAACCTACTCCACAAAATCGGAAGAGGAACCAATAGAGTATCCCACACAACCACAAACATAACAAAGCCAACATCTTGAAGAAAAGACCAAACGACACCAAGAAGAAGAACCAAGCAACCATACACAACACTATAAAACAAACATAGCACCACCTCAAACCAAACACCACCAGCGAATCTCCCATCACCACCACCCAAACACAACCAACAAAGAGAATCCCACCAAAAGATAAGAGCTAGAGAAAGAAAGTCATCAAAGCACACATAAAAGAGAAGGACCAACTGAACCAGAGGAGAAGATCACTGAAATAAAGAAAAGGGAGACATAAACATCATGGAACCATGTGAAAAACCATTTGCTCTGTGAACACCTAGCCAGCAATCGCATTAGATTCTCTCAAAGAATGGATAAATGAAATAGGGATAAGATTTGGGAAAAGTTTTCAATTGCATTTGGGTCTTGATCCATCGTCTAAGGATAAGAAATCCCTTTCGTGATCCAATAATGACCAGGTTACCCAAGTAAGAAGCACCAAGTTCAATAGAGATTTATAGAGCTCTACGAATTGCCTTAATCTCGGTCATATTAGAACTCACCTCACCAATAGATTCAGAAAAGACACAAATAAAGTTATCGTGATTGTTGTGAAAAACCTCACATATTCCAACTTTATTGTCTTACATCAAGCCATCTGTGTTCCACTTGAGAGATCCCAAAGGAGGAGGAAGCCAAGAGAAGTGGCTTTTAATACGTCTACAAATCTTTGACTAGAATATCTTCAACACATCTGAGCTGGTCATCAATTGAAGACTATTACAAGGAAAGTTGATGTTAATAGCTTTTAACTAGTAACCAAATTGGAGGAAAATGAGTGAAAAAATGTTATTCCAATCCGGTTGATTCCCCTAAAAAATTAGAGAATTGCGCTCAATCCATATAGTCCAAACTATCGCTAAAAACATTAAAAGCCAGACATTCTGCTAAATTTTGCCCTAAGCAAGACAAGTCCATTGTGCGAAAAGTTCCTTCAGGAACTAAGGATTGTAGCAATCATAACCCCACCAGCGAACTACACGATACCACACTGAGCTAAGATTACCACACTGAATAAATAAATTATCAGTTGATTTCGGAGACAACTAACAAAAGGACACAGAGCATTGTCAATGCCGACTATCCCAATCTTTAAGAGTCTCTCTCTTGTATTTAATCCGTCATGAACCACACCATATTTTTGTAGAAGTCACATCAAGCATCGAAATTTCAACAGAGTCCATGACAACCTTTAAAGATTTTATTGAAAAAGCTCCATCCATCAAATGACGCCACACAATTTTATCCTCTTAGAAGGGCAGACTGTCACACCCCGACCCCCGGGACGTGACGTGGAAATCAAACAACTAATTTAACCCAATTAATTGAAGTGACTCATATACTTTTTATATTTATAATGAAAATATATAAATATCATGTATAAATAACCCGATTCCCCTCTGATGGTATGTGCACTTGATGTGGAATTGAACTGTGATACATTTTCCAAGGTTATGGTATTTTCTACTAAGTTTCGGATCATTCCTATGTTTTATGTTTTTTTTTCCAGGTTAGTCGAGCGATGCCAATCGAGTTGGTGATGGGAACCAGATTGATGAGGAGGTGCATATACCATCAGAGGGGAGTCTGGTTATTTATACACGTTATTTATATATTTTGTGTATACAAATAAAGAAAAAAAATAGTCACTTCAATTAATTGGGTTGATTAGTTTTTGATTTCCACGTCACTTCTTGGGGGTTTGGGCGTGACACAGACCACAGATAATAACCCCTCGAATTGCATTAAGAAGATCATATTCATCCTCCTCTTTCCATTGGTACAAATCTCTTCTCCATGAAATAATTCACTTCCAATTCATCCCATCCCAAACCCCAAAATTATCAATGGATGAATTTTTGAGATTGGATATACTATACAAACGCTAGAACTGATTTGCCAACCGCAAAACTTCACAGTTTTTCAATCTCTAATACTAAAAGTAAAACCCTCATAAATGGCCTTTTCGACAGCACCTTTCTCAGGATTCAACAAATTGTCAATATTTTTCCAAAGACTGGACATAGAAGCCCTGTTGGCTGGATGTAAAATTATTTCAGGCAAACTATACTTTTCCCGAATTAACTTTTTCTAAATTTCACCCGAGTAGCCTTGCTCACTGTTGAATCGCCAAATCCACTTAAAAAGAATATGCTTGTTCTTATCCAAGATAGAGCCTATCCAAGTTCCTCCTCTCAACTAAGATTTAGTGCATTGGTCCTAACTAAAACTAGGAATTTTTCTATGGGAATCAGAGTTTCCCCATAAGAAGTTGCGCTGAAGCTGCTCAATCTTAGAGACCACAGATTTTGGAATTTTCAAGAGGGAGAGAAAATATACAGGGAGGCAATTTAGGACATATTTGATCAAGGTGAGTCTCCCTTCTATTGGGAACATTTTGGATTTCCACGTGGAGAGGCGAGACTGAATTTTGGAAATGACAAGTTTCCATATGTGATCTCTTTTCATATTGCCACCCAAAGGAAGCCCAAGATACTTGTAAGGTAGAGACTCGACTTTGGTGAATAAAGAATCAGCGTATCTCTTTGTTAAATCTTCTTTCACCCCAATCCCTATCAAAGAGGATTTGTGATAATTTACTTTGAGGTCCTAATTCAATGCATCTCAACACTCTTTTCAAATTTGTCAAGCTTTCCAGATTATTTGAAGAGAACAAGACTATCATCCGCATATTGAAGATGAGTTATTGTTGAACCAAACTGGCAAATTTCCAAACCTTCAATCACCCAAGAGACTGAGCATTCTTGAGCATTTGATGTAAACCTTCAACAACAAAAAAGTAGAGAAAGGATTCATGTGGCGCACCGTGCGATACATAGGAATTTCTTTTGTAGGGGATCCATTTAAAAGAATAGCAACCTTGGCCAACTCCATGCAATTTCTAATCCAGCCGATCCATTTCTAATCTAGCTGATTTATTTAAATGATGCATCAAACAGAGTTCTACTAGCGTCCAGTCCATTCTAATGCACAACAAAGTGGACGTTGACTCGGTCAATATTCACAAATGATTTTTTATTTTAATTTTAGTTTTTTTATTATGAAAAGAATATGAAAAGATGAGTATGAAAATTTAGTTTATTACTATCAAACAATTTAACAGAGTGATGACAATAATTTTTTATTATTTTTTGCTAATGAATTTTTTTTGATGGATTACCCATGAAATTAATTTTATTTTATTTTTTGCCGACAGATTACAGACATAATTTATTTTTTGCATACGGATTATCGATGAAATTTATGTCGATATTTACTGACGGAAAAAATTCGATGATAATTACCAACAAAAATTTATCATCAGTGTTTAGGTCATCCACGTTAATGACATAAATTTTCGATCGATAATCAATATTATCGATGAATTTTTAGGATTATCATCAAAAAATTTCATCAATAATTCGCAAATTTCTTATAACGAGACAAATGACATCAAATTATTAATTGAGACAATAAAGATATTTATGCAATTTATTTTTTTAATGGTGGAGAATAAAACATTTAATCTAATGATAGAAAGGAGGACTATTTTTATATAGTTATTTAAGGGGACTGTTTTATACTTCAGCCCCATCAAACATACAAAAAGTATGGACTGCGTTTTTCTTCAAAGAAAATTCTAAAAGAAGATTAAGAAACCTTGCTTGACTTAAATTTATTCATTGTCTATTCTCTTCAACATAAACATCCATTACAAATAGTACATCATCAAGCAAACAACATAATTTGTATGCCATGACTATGATATTCGATTGCCCCTTTCTTGTATTCTACAACACTAGTTTTTGTCACCTAAATAGACAAGACAGTAACATAGCCTCACTTTTTTCCTCAACAACTCGTTTGTGTTTCTTCACGCTCATCACCTTTTCTACTAATAGATTACAATTATTCTTCTCCAACTTCTTTTCCTCCTCAACCTCATCATCCTTATCATGTAAACACCGCTTCACAAGTATTTCTTCTTCCTTCAGCACCATTTCTTCCTTCTCTGAAGCGATTTCTGGCGGAAGAGGGCTACACCTTCCAGCAAATTTCTGCTTCTTTGCAGTCTCTTGCTTTGGCTCCAACTTTGATGGCAAACGGGGCCATCTATCACACTTTTTAGAACCAACTTTATCCCTAACAATATGGGAGAGTTTGTAATTGCAATTCTCTTCAATGGCCCTGGACGGCAGCTGATTTTTCTCTCCCTCCACCACTTCTTTCACTCGTCCAAAGAGTCCCTGACTCATCGTTTCCAAAACAATTCTGCCAATAACAGATCTCATTTCAGACTTACCCTTCCCACGCAAGTGATTGTCAATCACAAAACTTTCTCTTCCATTTTCGTAAGATTCAACGTCCTTCACAAGCACATCAAAAATTTCACAAACAGCATGCACTGTTTTTTTGGGTACAAATACCTGATGAACCAAAAGATTTGACTCATCATATAAGGCACAGATGCAGACTAATAAATGCAATAGAATAACTAAGAAACAATAGAAGAAAAAAAAGTCATGCACAGCATATATATATATATCTTTGATGAGCAACAATGTCAAAAGCCAATTATGGGCGCAGTCTCTAGAATTTCTCCAGCATGGTAGTATAAAACCATCAACTACCATTCCCTGGTCCAAGATTGAGCTGTTGGTTAAGAAATGTCAAGGCTGCCCCTTCGTCTGGTTCATCTTCCCAATGACTGCACACTTTTACATAGCATGTAAAATATATATTTGGAGCAGGATGCAGTAACAGAGCTACTTCATATTAACTGGCCCTAACTTGTTATCCGAATGAACCAGAAGGGTGGGGGCAAAGTACGAGTATATATTCCAACTCAATAGAGGGCAGGAAAACTTCGACCATATGGTCAGTCCAAAAAGTAATGAAGTTTCATTTTCATGTTGAAAAAAAGATATGAGCACATATAAAGGCACACTTATTCTTGCATAGTTTTGAAAATAAAACCAGGTAGATGTGACAGAAAATATTGTTCTCTACATGCATGAGGTGACAAATGACTCAGAAATAGCAAGAATAGGACAGTTGCTCGAAAAACCAAGTTAGACATAGAATTGCATGACACAACTGATAATGGATAAGTTTTCGAGCATCCTAAGACTCGAGCTGAAAGAATGTAACCAAAAATTACAATTATAAGTTTCTGTTATGTTAACTATATAATATCCCTTATTGTCCTGGGATGGCAAACAAAGATGACCCACTTAAACTCACAGGTACAAGAAAAATGATGGGTTGTGATGACCTTGAATAAGTGGGGAAAAAATTCTAGCAAACTCAATACTAACTTAAAAGATTAAGTGATTATCTGAAGAATCTTACGCAACATTGCACATGAGCACTTACCAAACCAGAGCATTGAAAATTCGGATATCTTGTCATTAATTCAAGAAGCTTGTCTGAGTCAGTCAATGCATCTACAGAACCTTGCACTAAAGATGCTACCTCACTAACTCTTATAGCAAGTTCTTCATCTGACTGGATTTCTGAATACCCTGAGATCTCAGGTACAAATTTGACTGACTGAACGCCATGCTCTCTTGCAAATTTAATACCATCCTTCCACTTCCCATGATATAAAACAGAAGCAAAAACCCAGATTACGAAAGAATTTTGTGGATTAATCACCAATGCTTGGTGAAAAGCCAACAATCCAACCCTGTCGAAATCAAGAGGTATGATTAGGAGCTCTATTTCAAACAGAGGAACTATAGATCACAAACATTGAGAAATTGGATGTCATCTCTTTGTATACCACCAACCAAACCCAGCATATTCTAGACTACCATTGTGTGAATGTGCATAAGCGCAAAAGGAGTGTATGTAGTGTGACAAGTTATTAGTGTCAGAAAGTCAGTAAAGCTTCTCCCCCTGCTTGGAAAGTTGGAATCTACCTTGCTAGGCTGCTTAAGCTCTTCCACTAGTACTTGTGGATGTGCATGTAGAAAAAATTATCAGAATTAATAATAGTTGAGTGCTCCAACTTATTCAAGAATATGCAGTCAAGCTATTAATAAATGACCTACGAATGATTGGACGTGTGATGTATAAAGGAAAAGAAAAAGCGATGATGAAGGACAAGGGTGACATTCTTACCAAAAAAGGAATCGATGTTAAAAGTAACACGTGCATTAAGAAAAGAAGTTACAATGAATATTTGTTTACAATTTTGTAAAAATTGCTAGGCAGCCGCCTAGGCGGTTTGCGGAGACTAACGATTGATTGGATTAATCGGAGACTAATCAAAGATTAATCGGATTAGTCGTTTTGAGCTTTTTAAATTTTTATATATATGCAATTCATATCCCATAAATAATATGAGCTCCCCAAGAATCAGTCATAGGCTCGCAGCAATGGATGAAGAAGAAGAGGAGTTTTGGTTTGTTTTAGGGTTTGTTACTTATTGAAAAGTGATTTTACAAAGGAGTTTAATTGTTTTACATTGGACTTTAATAAACCAAAAGAATTGGGCTTTGAAACAGAAAATGGCGCAAAAGAATAAGATGTGGCAAATTAGCCTACTGTGGGCTAGGCGGATTAGGCGGGATTAGCTAGGCTGCCAAACTGCCTACTGCCCTCCGTCCTCGCCTCGGACCTAGGCGAGGCAATGCACTTCGTGACTGATCGATGCATTTTACTATTTTTTAAGAAAGTGCAAAATTCAGGGATCGTGCTTTCAAAAGGCTTTGTTAGTCATTTCAAGTGAAGAAGGAATGTATAGCTTAGATTACTATAAATTAAAAGTAATTGCAAAATTGCATATGTAAAAATATTTGAAACTAATAGGACAAAGTCATAGATCACCGCATTTTACTATTGGTCAGCTACATGAATCCATGTGAGAAATTAGTTAGAAACTATTACATGTCACCACTCATTGCTGTCTCCCGTAGTCTCCCACTGCTCTTTTAAGAATTCCTATTAGATTTTTTTCTTCTATTCTACACCCTAATGCAGTAACATTTTCTATGTTGTATTTGACCAAACCATTTCTTTTCCCATAATTCCATATTTCTATTTTGTCACGCATCAACATTCTACAATCATTCTTTGGTAATATTATTTCTTAGTAGCCCAATACTGCTACCAAACTACCGAAACCATCCTTTATAGTATAGACTGTCGGCCTATAAAGATATGATGTGCCCATAGAAGGAGTTTAGCATAAATGAGGATTCATTTTTATGGCAAAGTTTTATGTGGGCTGTAAACCTACGACAACTCTGCTCCATTATCCGAACTTGGTGTCACCAAGCTGACTTAAAACTGAGTCATAGATACTAATGAAGTAATGTGTACCATACATTGTCATGTACTCATGTCATACTTCATCTAAAATCTAACTACATAACATTTGGCCCAGGATATAAGATATTGAGAAATAAATGTGCAACTTATCCGAAAAATATTTGTAATTATTGTGTAGGGTTCCACATGAATATCTTAGTTTTAGAAGCATCTTTCTAGAGTTCTATTTTCCATTTATTTCTTTGCCTGGTTGAGTTCAGATTTTTCAGTAACTATATATAGGGTTGCTGTGAATGAGTTTCAATTGAGTGATTTAAAAAATTCATTCCCAGGATTCACTTGTTCTTTTATGGTTTTTATAATTCTTCGTTTTGGAGGTGTTTATCCGATCAGAATGATATCTAACCTGTTCATAATTCCGTCATCCATTATCTGCTTCAGCTAGGCCATTACAAGCACGAAAACAGAGGCACACAATTAAATGTTCCCACAATTCTCAATCTTCTTTAAAAAGTGACTAAGTTAGTGGAGGATGCCAATGTCATCATACTATTAAAAACTGATAATTAAAGAAAGAAAAATGATAAGGCTCACCACAGGCGGGAATCGCAAGGGCGGTCACATGTAACCAATTTATCCAAATTGAAGAATAATTTCTGTCCAGAAAAGAGGAAAGAACTCAGAAATTAAGCCAATTCTAAAGCATGGCAGAGCCTGAATGAGATTCAAAACAAATAAAATATATGAGACTACATCCAGACGATAAAGATACCAAAGGAAAAATCATACTATAATGAAAATGCTTTACTGGAAACTTCTAAATACCCACGAGGTGCTGTTCACTCTCATGATACACCATACCCAATGTGTTGGAATCCTCAGGGAATATTTCACCTCCAATTATTTTCCAGTTTTTTTTAAAGCAAACTGAACTACAATTTAACCCAAAGCGTTTCATGATGTATTAGAGCTAGCAATTGAGATGGTATAGAGTCTAGAGACAACCATAAAACAGGCAAGATAGTGGAAAATAAAACCCACTCAGCTTATTTTGCATTGAGAAAAGATCGATCCTTTTTTTTACTACTCTTTCTCCAATCCATTTAATAAGAATAACCAACCGTAGCTCTTCAAATCCAAAATCTGTCTCATACATCTCCAGAGAAAATCCATCATTTCACAACTTGCTCACCAATTCTAAATAATTCTAAGGCTGAACAGTTTGAGAAATTCGCGAGGCATTACCAGTGTTGCAAAAATCCGACTAGGCGCTGCCTCGCCCAGGTCCTAGGCGAGGGCAGTAGGCTGCTAAACCGCCTAGGACTACCTAAACCCACCAAGTTAACAAGTTTATCTCACCTCACATGTTAAAAATTTTATGTATTTCTTTGGATTACTTGTTAACTAGATTATATTGTTGTTACTATCATCTAAGGAGGTTTTTAAGGTTGGCAAATGCTATTTTTTATTCTATTAGTTTTCATAATCACTCACTTAAGTTGACCATTAAGAGAACTGATGGTTAATTAAACCAAAATTTGGAATAAAAACATGGAAGTGTGGCTAATGGGATCAGGAAGCACAAACTCGTGAATGAGCAAGGAACATGAGAGAACTTGATGAGAAAGAGTTTATGTCGGAGGCCGATGAAGATGGAGATGATGACTTTGAGTCCGATGAAGAAAGAGATGTGCCCTTAATGGATGCGCATGATGATATTTTTGATGTTTGATGATATGATTTTTGTTTGATTAATTATGTTCTTTTGTTTTTGACTTTTTATCAAAATTTGTATGTGTTGGATACTTGGATTTGATCTATCTTGTTTTGTTTTCGTGATTTGTATGTGTTGGATACTTGAATTTATGGGTTATGTATTGAATATATATATATATATATATATTAATTCAAAAAACTCAAAACAATTAATCCGATTAATCCCTGACTAGTCCCCGCAAACCGCCTAGCGATTTTTACAACATTGGGCATTACTATAACAAGTATCCTAAAAGCATCCTTATTGTTTTTAAGGTAACAAGATTAAAAGCATGCTTCTTTTCATCCTTTAAATAAAGCTTACCATCAGCATGAGGGAACTTGCTGTATATTTTCTAGTCTGTTGATTAAGACATGCTGCCTGTAGCCAAAATAGTAAATTGAATATAAGGTTGAACATTGACTAAGAGCATAAGTCACATGAGTAATAAAGTCAGAGAAAATAGAATAGTGTAAGAAGCACAAACATGAAATGGAAGGATGATTTCTAGCAGTTTGAACCTCTGAAGCAAATAGATAGAAGGCTCAGCAGCACCATAAGAAAACATGTAGTTCAGTTCCAACATTATCCTGGACTGGATAAATGCAAACGTCAATTTGGTAAGGATTATGAAGAAATTGATAAGATCATATTAGATTCTTCTAAACAACCAAGGGTATAGATATAGAAGCTTCTTATAGGAATCTTCCAGGTTATCAAAAAGGAAAAGCAACAAGATGGGAATCACATATAAGTACAAAGCCCAAAAACAACAAAATCCTCAAAACACACGAAAGAATGAGAAAGAATATATATATATTAGAAAGGAAGTTTCAATTAAGCTCTTTTTTCACTTCCTTTTTAGCAGCAGAATTTTCGCTAAGGTCTTAACTAGTACCTTGGCCAGCATTCCAACAGAAGATGAAAGGCTGTGTATTGCAGTCCTAGTATCCTTTGAGAATGACAAGCCTAGACGAGCAGCAATTCTTATGCCACGTAAGATTCTTGCTGTAAGATGGTGTTCAGATATTGTAGTTTTGTCAGATTTAGCTTGATACCTTATTCAGCACTGAATCAAATTTTAAAATCTTAATAGGTTGTATAAATAAAACACAAAAGCACATACCACAGTCCTCTTCAAATGACAAGTTAGCAGGGACTAGTGTTCGTAGCTGAGACCAGTTGCCAAAAAAAATTCAAAAATTTAAAAAGAAGAGAACGTACAACGCTTGTAAACTAAGCATGAAGGAGAAACTGGGTGGCTTATAATTATAAGAAATGACTGAGAAGTCACCTGCAAAGAATTTATGTCTGCCAGTCCATCAACATAATCGTATATTTTATCCGCAAAAGGGTCAAAGAACAAACTGCTTCCAAAATTTCAAAACACAATATTTCACAAGTTAGATGGAATCAGACTAAACTTACGACATCTGGAGGTCAATACAAATTCTTGCATTCAAGTTTAATAATAGCAATACTTGCACTAGCTTTGGCTTCTTAAATTAAGAAAGAATTAGACTTTGAGACTATTGCAATATCACTCATGCGTATGCCCTACAAAAAACAATGAGAATTAGAAGGGAAAGCATAATCAGAACCTGTTAATTGTGAAGTCCCGTTGCAAGCTATTTCTCCAGCAGAGAATGTCTTTCTTGTTGCAGCCACTTGGTATTTGAGGCAGGACAAACTTCTCCTTGCCCTCAGTATGCAGTGCCACAGTTTCAAAACTAGAAACCTGTGATATAAATCTATGTATCATAACTAAATATAAAAAATGGAGCACTGCCAAACCAGATTTCAGACTGCAGAATATCCACCAAAAAACTGAGTTAATCTGATACAACATAGATCAAACAAGGGTAAGTATTTACTAATTACTATGATTACTATATCACCAGCTTACCTCAACTACAGAACCTTTATAAGGCACAATGCATATAGGAAATCGTTGACCAACAATCATGGAACGATTAAACAGCCTCTTAACCTGCAATAAATCATTAAAAAATCCACACAAAAGTTAAAAAGCATTGTCATGTGGGCATTTTGTTACTGGCATAACTTATGGGGTCTATAAAATAAAGAAAAATGAAACAGAACAACACAGAAAACCTTTTCCAGTCCTGCTGTAGTGATAATGTCAAAATCTTTAGGTGTTTTCTTCAAAAGTAAATCTCTCACACATCCACCCACTAAGTAGGAGTCAAATCCTGCATAATATAACCAAGGGAGGACATCTGAATACTTATAACCTTTCATTTATGATACCGAGATGAATAATTGAATATGATAGGGAGACACTAAGTAATACTTGACTAAGGATGAATAGAGCACGGTAACAAATGGAGCCACATCATGAAACAATGTCTCTTTGAGGCATGCTTCGAACTATAATAATAGTTCCTGAACAGTACATACTTGGTCTCAACCAAATTCAACAAACACCCTTTTAGGCATTGCATTTCCCTTTCTACAGAAAGCACAGAATATGGATTCTCAACTGTGCTATAGCAGGAAATGATATAGTTTAAACAAATGGCCCACAGCATTCAAGTTCAAAATAAATCAAGCCAGTAACGAAAAATTGCATGTGCACCAGTGATGTTCAAAAGGTTACCTTCTTTCAAAAGAATTTTCAAGATGAACAAAGGATTTAGTGGAATCCTTGAACGTGTTATGCCAAACCTACTGGCCTTGAACGTTTGCCATTTTGACGTTTCAGCAACAAGGCCTGCATGAGCCATGGCTAAGACCGACATCCCAAGTCACCGTACAGAATAAAGCAACAGCAGATACCAAATCAACCAAACAATTTCCCCCAAAGCCAATCATCGATGTGCTCCAACAAGCATAACACAAGCACTGGAAGCAAAAACTACCGGGCATAGGGTTTTTCTTTTTTTTCTTTTTTTTCCTCTTCGTTAAGAAGTAATGCAACGAACGCCTTACCTTTATAAGCCACGGACTCGGAATCCATTCCGGAGTTTGATGGAGCTCGTAACTCGCCTTCGAGCAGGGTGTGGCCAAACCTCTGCCCCTGAAAGTTTATTTTGAAGTGAAAAAGGTGAGCAAGCGTTCAACGAATTGGTTGAAAGAGACGATTGGTTGAGAGAGAGAGAAAGACCCGAATGCTGGTCAGGGATTTGAGGCGGAATATCCAATCGGTGCTGCTTTTGGTCCTCACGAGTCTCGTCATTAGAGCTCAAAGAACATGGCGCTGCGTCGCCCTTCTTGTTAGCAAAACTTGCCTTTCACGCACTTTGCCCTGTGACAATTTGCAGTTTCACGGCACAGGCTCGACCAAGCGCAAGCCCAAATCGAGGAGGATAATTTAAATAGGTTTGCACTATATACACCCCTATTTTTCTCACATATAGTCATGTATCCGTTAGAGCAAGTATAATAGAACACTTTAAAATGACTTTGAAAATTTTAGAGTGTGCAGAGAGAGTGATTTAAAAAAATTATATTAGAAAATGTGTAAAATGGTAGAAAAAAAAATAAAACATGCTAAAAAAAGTATGAAAGAAATAGTGTTGATGCTTGATATTTAGAGTGTTTGTGAATGAAAATTGAAAAAAATTGTATTGAAATATGTGTTTTGTTGATATGACTGTATTAAGAGTCGTGTTTTGCTGTATTAAAAGTGAAACCGCGCTGGAAAATTTGAAGAGCCTACCATTGGAGATGATCTTAGGAACCCCAAAAAAAAAAAATTCAAACATCCCATAGAGCCAACCCTATCACCCTTTCCATTCTCTTCGTCTTTTCGTCTTTGTTTCATGATTATTTTGTTGCGCTACAGACTGTGCCATTGGGCTAGAGTTTCTGGTGTGTGAGTGGTCTGGTGAAGGTGGTGAGCGACTGTTTCGTTCTCTAGTGCACAACCTGATTCAACATGCCATTGGGCTAGAGTTTCTGGTGTGTAAGTGGTCTGGTCAAGGTGGTGAGCAACTGTTCCGTTCTCTGGTGCACAACCTGATTCAACATGGGAAGTTTGGTGGGTTGCGTGACTTGAAGATCTGTTTTGCCCAAGACTATTGCATGTGGAAACCTCTATTGGTTTGCACAAATAGGAATTTTTCTAGTTTCAAGTTTGTTAATTTGGTGTGCGAGTTTTCTAGTTCTGATTTCAGGTTGGCGCAAGTCCTCTTGCATTAGTCTTGCGTACACTGCTCCTTTCTTCTTCTAGGTTTGCAACCTATGGTTTTGAGTTTTAGGTCTCGTTTTGCAGATATTGCTTTATAATATTTGCGGAGAGTTAGACTTACTTTGATTTGTAGTAATTTTGACAGATAATTGCATTTTTTTGTGCTGTTGATTCCTCTTGACTCAAGCTCGTAGAAATTGTTAACTACAACACCGTAATTTTTCAATTTTGATTATTTCATTGATCTCATCATTCTCCCAATAAAGAGGCAGTCACAGACTCACATCGATTAGACTTGACTTGAGACTTAGAGGATCTATATATGTTAGCAATGTGGATGATTTGGAATATGTGTTTTGTTGATGTGATTATATTGATAAACGTGTTTTGCTGATGTAGATGAATATGTGGCTTGACTTTTGTAATAAGATGAGACCGAATATTGATTTTGATGTAAATTTAATTGAGACAATATGAAAAAGAGAAAACTTATTTTTTGTTTTGATAAAAAAAGAGAAAACTTATTGACCTGGCTTAAATGAAGAGAAAGAAATGTATGAATATTTCTATATTTATGTTTTAAAGATACGACTGAAAGATATATTTTATTAATATGAATAAATATGTAAAACCTAAAATAAAGATGAGATTCAAAAATAAATTTAACGAAGGACATTCATACGCCTAGATTAGGGTTGCCTTAAAATTCTCTTCAACAAAACACAAGAAGCGCGTGTGGAGCAAACTCCCATCCTCCTCCAAAAGCCCATCGACGCCAACTACGTGTACTGTACCTTCCCTACTGTACCTTCCACCTTTTATTTTTATTTTTATTTTTTTAATCAAAGGACTCTGGTGGTAGGGGCGGAGTCACTCGATGGGAGGCGGTGGTGACAGCGGGGGAGAGGGGATCAGTGAATTGAGCGGCGCAAATGGAGTCACAATCAACATTAGGAGCTCGAACGGCTCGAAATTCTCTGTTCAGATTGATCTCGAATCAACTGTGGAATCGTTCAAAGCCATACTGGTTGGGAAGTGCGATATCGCGGCCGATCAGCAGCGCCTAATTTACAAGGGCCGGATCTTGAAGGACGATCAAACCCTTAAGAGCTATGGTAATATCTCCAATCCATCTTTACTGACTTTATTGGTTCATTTTTTTGGATCTGCTGTTGATTGTTACCTGTCATTTGTTTCGTGCCGACGTTGGATATGTAATGACAAAGAGGGGATTCTTTAGTGATTTGGTCACTTTTATTTGGGACTTGTAGATGTAACTATGTTGTTGTTGTGGATCTTGGTAATTTAGTAGGCAGAAATGAGGCACTAACTTAGGTGACTTCTTTATTAACTCTGCTGTCGACAGAATTGAGTCAAAGCTTTGTGAATTTAAAAATGATGTGGTATTATACTATTGAAATGCTGTATGGCTACATTTTTCTGTTGCTTTTTTATGGCATGTAGGGTAAGCTTTTGAGCATCTGGAGTGGTACTAGTAGCTATGAAGGAAGCTCCATATACTTGTGGTTAGGTATCTTGTTTTCCCAGTCCCAGCCCACAATGCGGCTGTCTTTGATTACTTTTCTGCTTTTGCTGGGATCTTTTTAAAGTTTACATTTATGGTTATCCTGTTTATTTTTATGTCGCTCTTGATTGATACTTTTGTGTACACTATTTGTTAGGAAAACTGAAATTATGTTTCTCCACTGAATCATTAAGTTCCTCTTGTATATTTTAGGTCTGGAGGCAGATCACACCGTCCACTTGGTTCGGGGTTTTGCTCAGGCCTCATCTACCAATCCTTCTTCTTCTGCTGCTGCTGGGGTAACCATCACTGGAGATTCAAATAATGGTCAAGGTAATGCAAGAGAAGCAGTTGCCATTGAAGGCGGGGAACTTGGAGGGTCTGGTCTTGGAACTTCACTATTTCCTGGACTTGGCATGGGTGGCTTAAGTGCTAATGGTGGTTTATTTGGAGCTGGACTTCCAGAGCTTGAACAAGTGCAAGAGCAGCTGAGTCAGAACCCCAACATCACGAGAGATATAATGAACATGCCTGTTGTTCAGAACCTTATGAATAACCCAGATATTATGCGAAGTATGATAATGAACAATCCTCAAATGAGTGAAATAATTGATCGTAACCCTGAACTAGCGCATGTTCTAAATGATCCCAGCACGCTTCGTCAGACACTGGAAGCTGCAAGAAACCCTGAGCTGATGCGCAATACCGACAGGGCAATGAGCAACATTGAGGCTACTCCCGAAGGTTTTAACATGCTTAGGCGCATGTATGAAACTGTTCAAGAACCATTTCTGAATGCAACAAGAATGGGTGGGAATACTGGAAGTGACGGTTCAAACCCATTCACGGCTCTTTTGGGGACACAAGGTGGGGGCCAACCCAGAGATGGATCTTCAAATCTATCAACTACAGGCTCTGAAACTACTGCTGGTTCTCCTGCACCAAATATTAACCCGCTTCCAAACCCTTGGGCTTCTGCTGGCCGTGCGTTTTTTTGTTTATCTCTTGTCCCTTTATTATGCTTTGGTATTGAAAATTGCATCTTAGGATATGTTAGTTTTGAAGGAGCTTGCATAATTCTGCTTCTTCTATTTTTCTTTCGCCCTTTCTTTTGCTTCTCAAGTTCCTCATACTTGACTATGGGTGCAATGCTAATTTCAGTGGAAGAGCGCATTTTTTGGCTTTCTGCATATGATTTGTTGTTGCATACAGTTTTTTTTAGGGATTGTCTGTATTAAGGTTAATAATTTTTATGAGAAATTGTGGGACTTGTAAAGTGCATCAAAGAAAAATAAGTTTCAGCTACGGTATTTTCAATGATTGGATCTGCATTTGATAAATGTATATAGGTTTCCATTTCCTCCCAGTATATCCGGTGGAAAAATTCATTCTGATTGTCTTCAGTTCCATTTTCTTTAAAGCTAAGACTAGGAGATCTACGACAGACATTTTAATGCATTGCCAATGACTGTACAAATTAACAGCGGGAGGTGCTCAAACTAACACCACAAGGTCAAGTAGTACCGGAGATGCAAGGCTATCGGGGCCCGACATGCTAGGTGGACTTGGTCTTCCAGGTCTTGAAGGATTGTTGGGTGCCATGCCAGATCCCTCTTTAATAACTCAGTTGATGCAAAATCCAGCTATTTCACAAATGATGCAGAGTGTCTTTTCCAACCCCCAGTATATGAATCAGGTAATAAATCTATCATGCCACTTGTTCAATCTGAGCGTAAAGTTTCTTGTTCTCTAACACCTGGAATTCTCAGATTCTTGGTCTAAATCCTCTACTCCGCGATATGCGTGATTCTAATCCTCAACTGAGAGAAATTTTCCGAAACCCCGAACTTCTTCGTCAGATGACTTCTCCTGAGACTATACAGGTATGTAAATAAATAGTATGGTAGTTGTCCATACTCTCTCTCTCTCTTTGTGCTCACATGTGTGTGCCCACTGCCCCGCACATATATGAGTAGCCTTTCTTGTTATCTGCTCTCACAAGCGTGTCTCGGGTTCTTATCGTCTTTCAGTTCAACTATATGAACTTGTTTACTTGTTTTAGCAACCTATGCTGTGATTGAATCATTTTAAATGATGATTATTATAATGGTTGACATAGCAAATTAATAATCATTAAATTTTCAGATAATAATCAAATCCATGGTAGTATTGCCCAAGGATATCCTATCTGTAAGTATTTATCTAAATAACTTCTTTGATTTTCTCTTGCAGCAATTATTAACTATGCAGCAATCTGTCCTCACTCTGCTTGGTCGGCAACAGTCGACCCAGTAAGTTCTCTTGGTTTTCCTTTGGGCTGCATGTCCATCCCACTGACTCCAGATAGTGAAATATGCTTTTATTTAGTTAGTGAAGTTTCTTACCTTGGACGCTCTCTCCACTAGCATGTGACATTCTTTTTAGCCTGATTGCTTCTGACATTTACTTGTTTTAAGAAAGAGGTTTGTTGATGAATATGCTAACGTAGTAATGTTGCATCAAGTGTTTGTCCTGAAAAATGCTGAATTCTGCTATGGGCATTTGAATTTTTAATGTATAAATGATGAAAGCCTTGGATAAAACTCCACATGTAAGAGAAGTTGCCCTCGTTCGTCCATGTTTGTCAAATTTTTTATTTTTCAGTTATTTTTATTCTTTTCTTTCCATCAGTCTTCTGTATTATCCTGTTATAGTAACTTATATGCCTAATTGGTTAACAAATAGAACATATTCAATTTTAACTTGTGAGTTAGAAATATCTTCTGCTTTGGTTCGTGTTTATGACAGTTCTTGAATTATTTATGCTATAAATTAAATTTACTGATTTGCTACTCTGTGGCCGGTCTTATTAGCTGCTGTTATCGATTTGTTGGCTTTTCTTTTAATTAATAAATGTGTTCATGTCTTGCAGGGAACCAGGTCAGACTGAAGGTGGCACAGGTATTGAGGAGAATCCAATTCCCTTGCTACCGTTTTGCAGGATCCATCGTTTATTGACTATATATCCCGAAGCTTTAGGGATTAAAGTCTGAGCTGTGAACTGTTCAAATTTTGGGGACCTTGATGGTTTCATTTGAACATCTCAAAATGCTATAATTTGCCTTCTGTAGTCACAATTCATTATTTTATTTCATTATAGTAAGGTGTTTGCAGGATTTTTATGAATATGAGTGAGGTCTGGTAGCCATTTTTACACCTGTTAAGTGTGTAAAGATCAAGACCCAACGATGATAGAGGTGCAAGTGTCATCGTCAATAGAGAACAAACTTCTATTTGGTATTATATGCAGAGTAAAATGAAAGGGAGGCATTAATGTTGTCCTCTCTCTAATATATTTTTTTGTCCAAATTGTTAATCGGCGATTTTTATGATGATTGCAGGAACAGTTAACAATGTAGGTTTGGAGACGTTGATGAACATGTTTGGTGGACTAGGGGCAGGCAGTCTTGCTGCACCGACAATATCAAATGGTTGACTTTTGCGCCCTTGGACTCTCTGTTTTCCAGTTAATTTGCTTACTATACACCAACTCTGTTACCCTTTTTGTCAGCGCCACCAGAAGAATTATACGCCACCCAATTGGCACAGCTTCAAGAAATGGGTTTCTTTGACACACAAGAGAACATAAGGGCATTAATTGCAACTGCTGGGAATCTTCATGCTGCTGTTGAGCGACTCTTGAGCAACTCTGGTCAGTAGTTTTGTCATTGATGCCTTATGTTATACGGTGAGGCTTCCTTTATGTGAAGAACTATATTGTTGTGTTATTTGATTATTGGAAGGTCGCACTCGTTTGTTTCTTGTACATACTCTAAGGTTTAGATTTCTCACATACATTATTATCTACTGAATTTCTGAGACTTTTGGAATGCCGGTTACTATTAATTAAAGTCTTTTTTTAATAAGTCTGAATTTATGCAAGTAAGTATATTTCAGCTGTCATGGTATTCTAAACCTATATTTGGGTTGTGATCAGTGATTCGGGAGAGGCTAGGTTCGGTTGACATGAAAATAATTCAATCCATTTTGTTATAGATTTGATGGTTACTGGTTCATGGTGTGTGCCTATGTGTACTGTCTGGGTTGGCTAGGAAAGAACTGGAGGCTGTCAATGATGAAAGGGTCGCCAATCCATGCATCAAAATGATAGCTTTTGTTGGGGATAGGTCCCTTCATGAGTCAATTAAATATACCAATAGAGTTATAAAATTTTCTTAGATTATTTAAAATACCTTTCATTAATTTTAAAAACTAAAATATCCTAAAAATTTCCTCTCGCCTCTCTCATCTGCTTTTATCTCTAAATAATCATTTTTTAACGGCATTTTAATTTTTTAAAATTAGTAAAGGATATTTTAAATAGTCTAAGTAATTCTATGAATTTATTGATATATTTGATTGGATCATAAATTTAGTTGTGTGTAATAAGTTTACTAAGAGGAATCTATTGGTATAATACCCCAATAATTCTCTGCCAAAAGGACAATGGATCGAGGGAGGGAGCAGAATATGGATTGAGAAAGAACCAAAAGTTAAAATATTTTTTTTTTGGAAAAAAGAAAGTCCTAGAGCATAAGGTATATACAGCTCCGTTGGGGGGCTCATTGCTCATTTTGAGAAGCAGAAAGCCAGACAAGAATGTCCTGTCAAGTCCTCATGCAACGAATTAAATAGTTATGACTTATGAGGCGTGAAGAGTCGCGTACCATAATATCACATATTATGAAACAAATAGGTCTAGACAAAAAAAAAAAAAAAAAAAAGAAGGTTAGACTGAATCATGTGTCTATTCCATCCCAAATCCGACAAAATTTTTTTTGCTCGCCATGACCAGCCCTACCCAAGATTCCTCCATTGATCACTTCTACTCCTCTTCACAGTGGCCGAGCCACTAAGGGACCGGATAATGATGTGCTTTGCTCTTAAATTGTGATATCCTAACTCGAGGAAAAAAATAAAAATAAAAAAAGATAATAAAAGTATTAAATAAAGGGTGACATGGGTATTAAGGAACGGTGGAGGATCCGATAATTAAAAAAAAACATTATGAGAAATTTAGTAAATAATTTTATAGGCAAGTTTAGAAACATTGATTAAATAGTTGATGGCATATTTGTAAATAGAAAGAGGTTGGGACTAAATGGGTAAATAGAAGGATTGGAACACACTAGATTGGATATTTACGTTATTTAAAGATCAAAAAGAAAATGAGAAAGAAGAATTAAAAGAAAACTTGTAGAAGAGTCGAGAGAGCGTGGAGAGCTATTTCTCTAAGGGTATACTTTGTAAATAATTAAAGAAGGGGAGGACTGGATAGGAAAATAAGTAAAATGAAATTGTTACACATGAATTTTATACTTTAAAATAAAAAAGAAGGACGAAGAATGGGGAAGGCTCGAGAAGGGGAAGTCTCGAGAAAGGGAAGATTAAGATGTGTTGTGGGGATGCACTATAGCAAGCACCAACTTTGATCATCAGGTGAGTTCTAGTGGAAAGTTTAATCAGGAAAAGCCAAATTATATGATAAGGAATGTACACTTGCAGTGATTTCGGTACCAGCCTTGGATTGAAGTGCTCGGTGAAGTCAAGGAAAGATTTTAGGGAGGGAATTAAAGCTTCTTAGAACACCAATAGCAAGGTACACTTCATCAGGTAGGGAATATCATAGCTTAATGATAATTTGAAATCGGTAACCTAATTTGTGTGTTGTAAACTCTTATTACTTTGATAGATTGGTTGTGAACTTTATATTTAATATCTGGTTGTTATGTTGGGATAAATTGCTTGTGGACTTGGGTAAATTTCATGAGTGAGGAGGTCTCAAAAAGGGATGATGCGACCTAGTAGAGTTAGATGTAGATTGTGTACTGTGAATAATTGAATTGGTAGCCTATAACAGTGTGTTTTTTTTTAAGAATAATCCGGGACTGAGTTATCTCAATTGTGTGATCTTGATGTGGTTAATCGAACGACGCGGTAGGAAATACAAAACTCATGTCATAAGATGAAATTTAAATGGCTATTTAAATATACATGAAGTTGATGAAGATTCTCGGTATTAATCGAAGGTGGTAGAAAGGTTGTATTATTTCTTATGCGTATTGCGTTAAATTATGGTGCAGTAGCTACACAAAGGTAGCTCTGGCATTAATAATTAATAGTTTTGCATGAACCCTTGCGTTATACGTGAATTGTTGGAGATTACAACGCATGAGTTGTCTAATGTTGATTTAACTGGAACTGCAGGGTTGTTATACCCCATTTTTGTCCGGATTTTCTCCATGTAATAAAAAATAAAAAATAGAAAAAAACAACATAGAAAAATATATAAAATAAATAAGGTACAAAAAAAAATACATAAAACAAAAACAAAAATCAAAGGCCCAATTCTTCTCTCACTTGGTCCAAATGTTCACAAGAGAAAGTGAAGTTTATAAGTCCAAATATCCAAATACTAACCCATGTCTTGGCCCAAACCTAGTAATCCACATTTTCAAAGCCCATCACCAAGAAGCTTCCAAGAAAGGATGGGAGGAGACAAAAGAGGCTAGTGGAGACAAGTTGTGGTGGTGCACTTAAAGAAAAAAGATGGGTTTGATAGGTTGGATTGATCAGTGGAGCATGGGTTGGAGTAAATAAAAAATGATGATGGCTAGACGTGAGGGGAGAGATGAGGGGGCTGGGATACTACAAGAGGACCGGAGATCCAGGGATGAGGGGGAGGAAAAGAAAGAGATATTCTCCTCTCTAAAAAAAATCTCACCGGGATCAGACAAATTCGACAGCCCCCCTCAAATCCCAATCGGACCACCTTGACAGCACCACCTTCTCATATTGCCAACAGTCCCACCATCCTCTCTCAAACTGGACCGATCACCATCTTCAAGCATCATCACCGAGCCTCCTCTTTCTCCATCATTCTTCATCTCACTAACCAGTACCTTATCCTCAAAAACCATTCCAAACTGAAGCGCATATCGTCACCGGAAATCACCACAACACCTCACTGTCTCTCTTGGAGCAGACCTCACTCACATCATCCAGTCGCCACCTTCACTGAGTATCACCATCTCTATTGATCACCATCACCGGACCATCATCATCATCATCGACCCTCACTGTTAGTAGAGGTATTATCACTGTCATCACATATATAACTGTTACGAAATATATGTATATATATGTGTGTGTATGTGTGTTTGTGTATGGTCTATATATATATATATATATGTATATGCATGTGCAATATGGTATCTACGTGTGGTCTATATATATATATATATGTATGTATCTGTGAGTGAGTTTGGCTATTAGATATATGTATATATATGGGTGAGGCTGTGTATATATATATATATATGTGTGTGTGCCGTTTATATATGCATATATATATATGAGTGCCGTGAATATATGTATATATATATATATGTGTGTGTGCCGTTTATATATGCATATATATATATGAGTGCCGTGAATATATGTATATATATATGTGTGTGAGTGCGTGTATCATATATGTATATAGGTGATGTTGTATATATGTGTGTGTGTGGGTGGGTGTTGGTGCCGTGTGTATATATATATATATATATCTGTGTGTGAGTGTGTATGTATCAGATATATGTATATTGGTGTTGTGTATGTGTGTGTATATATATATATGTGGTGTGTGTGAATATGTATATATGTGATGCTGTATATATGTATATGCATGGATATGATATATGTATATGCGCTGTATGCATTGCTTTGTTTGGTTTTTGCTGAACATCTTGGAGAAGTTTGGTTATGAAGAAGAAGAAGCTATTGTGCATTTGGGTTGAGTACATGAGTTGTTTGGGCTAGATATTGGGCCAAGTTAATAAACGGGCTTTGGTGTAGTTGGTTGATGATAGGGCCAGACTTTAGTAAAGGGATTGATTTTGTTTAAATTGTTTACGGGCCATATTACTTATTGGCTTGGTTTGGGATATTTGAATATGGGTCAGTTTAGTTTGGTTTTGGGTTTACATGCACGTGGGTTTATATGTATAGATCATTGGGCCATAATTTATTTCTTGGGTATATTTGGATCATGTTTGTATATTGGGCTTCGGGTTTATAAATCATGTATGAGATTGTTGGGGTAGAAATTAGTGAGCCCAAGGCCATATAAATTGTAACCCATGTAAATAAATGGATGTAAAGAGTAAAATGCATGCATGTATATTTAGGATGTTAGAAGCATATGGATTTATTGAAATATGACTGCTTAGTATGCATTTTTAGGCTTTGTGCAAATTGAGAATATTTAGATTGCATATTTAGTATCTTATTTCATTGACATGCCATGAAAAAGACGCAACGCGATAATAATTAAATCTAAGCCGTCTCACTTTAAATAATGACACCAAGACTAATATGAGAAACTCGTATTCTGTTTAAATGCCAAAAGAACCTTCAAGATATTGGGGTTTTTGTCGGCATTTATTCAGAATACTTGATTTTCGTGGAACCAAAAAGCAAACTTATTTTTAGGGATTAGGAGAATTTATTTAAGGACTCAAAAGGGGGTTTAAAGATATTTGACTCATCTAATGAGCCTTAAATGTATTCTCTCTCTTCTCATAAAGAATGTGTTTGTAAGTATGGCTTAAATTGACCGAGTCGGTGTCTGTGGTTTGATTTGATGCATCAATCGAATTCCCAAAAAATCACAACCTTTTTAAATTATCAAAACCACTTCAATTGGATTTTTCATCAATATCCAAAGTATTTTTCAGCCAAGCCGGGAATGGCTGTAGTGATCCCGTGCACCTCTTTTAAATTATCAAAACCACTTCAAGTGGATTTTTCATCATTCTCCAAAGATATTTTCAGCCAAGCCGGGAATGGCTGTAGTGATCCCGTGCACCTCTTTTAAATTATCAAAACCACTTCAAGTGGATTTTTCATCATTCTCCAAAGTATTTTTCAGCCAAGCCGGGAATGGCTGTAGTGATCCCGTGCACCTCTTTTAAATTATCAAAACCACTTCAAGTGGATTTTTCATCATTCTCCAAAGTATTTTTCAGCCAAGCCGGGAATGGCTGTAGTGATCCCGTGCACCTCTTTTAAATTATCAAAACCACTTCAAGTGGATTTTTCATCATTCTCCAAAGTATTTTTCAGCCAAGCCGGGAATGGCTGTAGTGATCCCGTGCACCTCTTTTAAATTATCAAAACCACTTCAAGTGGATTTTTCATCATTTTCCAAAGTATTTTTCAGCCAAGCCGGGAATGGCTGTAGTGATCCCGTGCACCTCTTTTAAATTATCAAAACCACTTCAAGTGGATTTTTCATCATTCTCCAAAGTATTTTTCAGCCAAGCCGGGAATGGCTGTAGTGATCCCGTGCACCTCTTTTAAATCATCAAAACCACTTCAAGTGGATTTTTCATCATTCTCCAAAGTATTTTTCAGCCAAGCCGGGAATGGCTATAGTGATCCCGTGAACCTCTTTTAAATTATCAAAACCACTTCAAGTGGATTTTTCATCATTCTCCAAAGTATTTTTCAGCCAAACCGGGAATGGCTGTAGTGATCCCGTGCACCTCTTTTAAATTATCAAAACCACTTCAAGTGGATTTTTCATCATTCTCCAAAGTATTTTTCAGCCAAGCCGGGAATGGCTGTAGTGATCCCGTGCACCTCTTTTAAATTATCAAAACCACTTCAAGTGGATTTTTCATCATTCTCCAAAAATATTTTCAGCCAAGCCGGGAATGGCTGTAGTGATCCCGTGCACCTTTTCAAATCATCAAAACCACTTCAAGTGGATTTTTTTATCCAAGCATCAAATTGCCACAATATTAATGGGGTCAAACCCACTCAATTGAAACATGGACTTTCTAGTATATATAGAAATTCATTAAAGCAATTGGGACATACAAACTCTTTTCAAAACAAAATTTGAGCCAAATAAGATAACATTTTCAAGGCAACCGTTTTTTGGGAGTTGTGGGGTGCCTAACACCTTCCCCATGCTCAATAGACCTTCTTACCCATTTCTTTTTCGTAGACCATATTAGGTGTCCAATTGCACCTTAAAAATCAATTGGTGGCGACTTCATTTTTTCAAGCCGGTTGCTTCAGCTGGCGACTTCACTGGGGAATTTATTGTTATTATACCAAAGGGGTCGAGCCTTTTTCTTTTTGTTTTCTTATCTTGGCTTATTTGTTTGTTATATAGTTTTTATGTTTCTTTTAAATTGAATGATTTAATACGTTTGTCCATGATTGTAGATATTTGACAGGTTTTGTGGTTACGAGTATAGATACGGCATGATTGCTCCACACACACATCACTATTCACATGCACACAAACGACCCACAAAAACCCGGGTCTTACTAGTGATTAGTGAGGGTTGATCTTTGCTTTTGATGGATTTTGTCCTCACGTAAGCAAGGAAAAACATCCTCCTGGATTGACGTCCCTTCAAGATATTGGGGGATGGGCTCCACTTCCAGATATGGGGTGTGAGCTAACCTAATCCAGTAACCTCTCGCGTATTCGCGTTGTAGTTAGAGATGCTACCTATACGCACATTAGTTCATCCTTAGATCCGGTTCAAGACCTTCAGAATATAAGAATTTGGCCCTGTTTAAGAACAATGGAGAGATTTATCTATCCTTATCTCCATTTATTTTTGTTTTGTGTACATATTTTACGTTCACCTAGAATATCCACACATAATCATACAGTGTTTAGGTACATGTTCATACATTCTGTTATGCAGTTATTATGTACATATTGATCTAGGTTGTATTCATATATTTGTTTAGCATACGTGTTATTTGTTTGTACATATATTTTGTACCATACTTCTTGACATTATGTACATACTCATTTTTTCATACGCCTATACATTCACTAGGCACACTCTTTGCAATTCGACAAGATGATGTTTGCAGAAGCAGTGATAGGGACGAGCCATATGGAGCGAGACCATTCATGGGAGGTTAAGGAAGCATTGGAAGGTTTGCAAATAGAGCTTGGGGACAGTTTGAAGGATGATTTGCCTCTTGGAGTTGTTCAAAAAACGCAATTTCAAGAGCAAGCGCCACCAGGTCTGGCACAGTTTTGGGAGAAACAAAGCATTGAAGCACGTAAAAGCTTCGGGAAGATCTATGGGCATATCGGGCATTTGCTGACCATCAGGGTACCTATAACCCTTCTCCAAGCAGCTACACATTATTGGGACCCAGCATACCGATGTTACACTTTTAACTCAACAGATATGTCCCCCTTGGTGGAAGAATATGGTCAACTTTTGGGGTATGACCCACATGTTAACAAAGTCTACAACCCAGGAGAAGTTACAGACGGCAGGAAGATCGTTCACAAGCTGTTGAAGATAGATCAGACTAAGACTCCAGGAAAAGATAAAGGCACTATCTGGGTGTTTCCTATAGACAAATTGATGAGTTTTGCTCAAGGAAAGTTTGAGACTCCAGAGGGACAGATGGCTTTTGCTCTAGCTGTATATGGAGCGGTATTGTTTCCATGTGCAGGAGGCTATGTGGAGAAAAATGTGATTAAGTTGGTTCACCTTGTCAAGTATGGCACCAATCCTATACCATCAATCATATGTGAGACAATTCGGTCTCTCAATCATTGTCGCATTCAAGGAGAGGGCAGTTTTAGGGGATGCTCACAATTACTCGGTCTCTGGTTGGTGAGTCACTTGAGATATCCAAAAAAGATTGGGGCTCCAATTGTTATGTTTGAAGATCATACTCGTCCGCTCAGAGATCCGTTTCATAATTTCAAAGCAGCAAAGATACAGTCCAAGGTGCCGGGGGTTGATGTGTGGAGACGCTTCTTGGAAGAATTGAAGCCTGAGCTTACTTTTGATAGAGCGGTATGGTACAAGCCAAAGGGTTTACTCTACAAGTGTGGGGAGTATAATTGGCTACCTTTGATAGGACCTTGGGGCGGCACTAGTCAAGCACCGGCAATGTTCCTCCGTCAAGAAGGGTGCAATCTATGCGTGCCTGTTACACATGGTCTGATGAAGTTCGACTTCTCACATGGAGATGAGAAAGGGAAGGGGTTATCTCGGCAGGCGGTAGATGCATGGAAAAGAACTCATGTGATGATGCGGGGAAAACTCACTATGGACACCAAAGGAAAAGATCGATATGTTCATTGGCTCCAAGAAAGGAAAAAGACGATAACACAGCCTAGCAGTCTCCTTACTCAAAAGAAGATGTCTTATGGGAAGGAAAGTCAGACTCTGGAGGTTTTGTCAGATAGGGATGAAGAAGGAGTTGATGCCCCAATCGAAATAGCAGCATTTCAGAATTCGTGGAAGCAAAGGTTCCAAAAAAGAGAAAGTGAATGTAGAGGGCTGAAAAGGAAGATTTTAGAAGAAAGAGAAATTGAGAAAAAGAAATTTGATGCACTAGAGAGGCAATTCATGAAGTTGCAAGAAGAGAGAGATAAAATGAGGATGAGCCAAGTAGAAGAGGAAAGGACGAGGATGCAAGTAGAGTCTCACGAACTACGCGGGCAAATTCGAGAGCTAAATGTAGAGCTCGTCTCATGGAAAGAAGATGTTTATCAACTACAACTGCAAATGCATCGAGACAGGAGGGAAAAAAAGGAGGCTGAAGCTGAGAGAGAGAGATCGATTGAGCAAATAAATGCGGTATGGGAAAAAAATCAGCAGCAGATGGATGAGATTGAAGTTTTGAATAGGAACAATAATGACTTACATGCGATGCTAGAAGAAAGCCAGCTAGAGCAAAAAAATACGAGATTTAGAGTGCGGCTAATGATGAGCCGCTTGATGTCTTTGTCTGAATGGGCTAGGAGCTATGAAGGGCGTTTGAGGAAGTTGGACTCAAATCCCGCACTGGAGATGACAGGGCTAACAGGGATTTGGGAGCTCTTGAGAGATTTGAAGGGGGACCTACAAGAGCTTCAGAGGAGATTGAATGTAGTTCTGGATGAGGTCCCAGTTGTCCAAGTAGAATAAAGTTACTTCTTGTATGCAATATTTTGAATAAAAGGAATAAAAGAAGAATGTTATGCTTTCAATCGTCTTGTCAAATTGCAAAGATATTTAGGAAGCACATCAATTCACAAATCATGCATCATTACAAATAATAAAAATAATAATAAAATGTAAATAACTAAAATTAAACTTTTGAAAGGTGGCAGATAAAAAAGGAACTGCACCGATTCATTCACATCATAGCCATCCTCACCGCACGAGGTTACAATTGCGGATTGCCAAAGCCATGGAGAATGAGCAGCAGAAAGAGTTGGTGCAAAAACAGAGTCAGGAGATAGCGGATTTGAAGGAACAGATGGCTTTGCTGATCAGCCAAATATCACAGTTAACAAAGGCGAAAGCGGTGATGGGGGAATCCCCGCTCAAAGAGGATCCCAAATATTTCCCTTATGACCATACATCGATGAATTTCTCAGGGGAGGCGCCGACAGGGAGCGTTGGAATTACTCGAAATAATGGTCCTTCAGTGGAATCTCAACAAAGGACCAATATCGTGCTTGTGGCTGATAAAGAAGAAGAAGGGAAGGGTCTTACCTTGGAGCAATTTAAAAGGTGGGAGAACTGGAGAAATACCACAGAAGGATTCGGACTTGCTGGCGCATTGAGTGCCCAAAAGTTGTGTTTGGTGAAGGACCTGAAAATTCCTTCAGATTTTAAACTCCCTGCTTTCACCCTTTTTGATGGCACTGGAGTCCCTCTCGACCACCTGACTATGTATTGCCGGCGAATGCAACCATATGTCCATAATGAAAAAATACTGATCCACTTTTTTCAGGAGAGTCTAACAGGAGGAGCAACTCGTTGGTTTACTGGATTGGATCCATCTTCAGTAGTGACTTGGGAAGATTTGGCGAACTTCTTTTTGAGGAAATACGAGGTGCATGCTGTCAACTATGGCTTTAATCCGACCTATAGCCTTCCCACTACTGAATACAAATCCCAAAATTCTGCTCCTAGACCACCAAACCAGTATAACCATAATCCAAATCCAAACAATTATCAGCCATCCCGCCAAAATAACCAGAATTTCCAAAACAATTTCCGACCCCGAAGACAGCCAGAACACTTTAATCCTATCCCAATAACTTATGCCCAGTGTTACGACATGTTATTTGCACAGTCAGCAATCGCACCCATCCCAGGAAAACATGAAAATCTACCTTACCCACCATGGTATAACCCAGAGTTGACATGTGTCTATCACGGAGGCTTTCCGGGACATTCGATTGAGAAGTGTTTCGCTTTTATGAGGATTGTAGAAAACATGGTTAAATCTGGATGGTTGGACTTTGATGGGATCAAGAGGCCTGATGTCATCCATAACCCTTTACCCGATCACGGGAAGGAAAACATTAATGTGATTGAAAGCTCAGTTGGATCAGAAAAAGAGGTTGCTGGAATAACGATGTCGTTGAGTGTGGTGCTAGATGCCCTAGAGAAAGAGGGACTTATCAAGAGGGAGGAGCTGGACCCAAGGCTAAGGTACGATGGCTATGATGAGTCCCAAACTTGTGGATTCCATCAGGCGGTGAGGGGACACTCCTTGGAGGATTGTTTTCAGTTCCAGAGCAGGGTACAATACTTGATTGACACTAAAAGAATAAAATTTGATGAGAAGAAGGATGATCTAGAAACAATCAATGTCATTGGACAGGAGCTTACTAAGGGACTAAGACCTGAAGGGCGCGGGAAACCGATCGTGCTGAAATACTTCTTGGATGATGCGCCAGTTGTCCACCTGAAACCGATGTACTCAAGTGATAAGGCCGTCCCATGGACATATGAGAAAAATAACTCGGAGGGTGGTGTAGATAACATTTCAGGTGTTAGTAGGATGACACGCAGTGGACGAGTTTATTCTCCTGAAGAACCAAGCATCAGCCTAAAGTTGAAGACAGAGACTGAAAAGAAGAATAAAGGAAAAGAAGTAGCAAGCATGAAGGAAAGTGGAAGTGAAACGAAGGAAGACTTGATTGAAAATGAGGGAGTGAAGAGAGCAGTACTGAAGGGGAAATCCATGAGTTTTTAAAAATTGTTCGTCAAAGCGAATACATGATTGTAGACCAATTGAAGAAAACTCCAGCAAAGATTTCCATATTGGATTTAATTATGAGCTCAGAGACGCATCGGAAGGTGCTGTTGAGAATGCTGAATCAGGCCTACGTGCCGGAGAAGATCTCGATAGAGTCTTTAGATGAAATTGTGGGAAATGTTCTCGCCACTCACTTGCTGTCATTTACTGAAGAAGAGATCCCAGATGAAGGAATGGGGCACAATAAGGCGTTACACATTTCAGCTATGTGCAAAGGATTTGAAGTGGCCAGCATTTTGATTGATAATGGGTCGTCGTTAAACATATTGCCTAAGCAAACTTTCGATCGCCTCCCAATTGATAGATCTTATCTGAAGCAAGTGTTCGTTGTGGCTAAAGCATTTGATGGGACCAAAAAGGAGATAATGGGAGAGATTGAGGTTCCATTGGAGATTGGGAATGTAACCTTTAACATTTCCTTCATGGTGATGGACATTTCACCCACTTACAGCTGTTTATTGGGTAGACCATGGATCCACGCTGCTGGCACTGTCCCGTCGTCATTACATCAAAGCCTCAAGTTTGCTTACAAAGGAAGAGTGTACATTATCAAAGGACAGACCGAATGGATGGTGGCTAGTGTTTCCAATTCCCTCCACATTGATGCCCCTCTGCAGGGTATTGAAAGCACATTTCAATCTTTTGAAATTGCCACCACCAGCTTTGTGAAAGAAGAACAATCTCCAGTAGAACCACGATTGTCGAAAGTGGCCAAATTCATTGGCAGGGTGATGTTGAGGATGGGTTTTCAACCAAGAGGGGGTCTTGGCAGAAAAGGACAAGGGATAAAAAAGCCTGTAGAGATACTAAAACACGCGGAGTCTTGGGGGCTTGGATATAAGCCAAGCAGGGGTGACAAGATACAGGCACGTGCAGAGAAACAGGCCAAACGAATTGCTCGACTGGAGGGAAGAGGATCATACGTTCAGAAGAAGACAATCTCGTGGCTTTATGACAGCTTTGTGTTTGGAAACTTTTTGGAAGAAATCAGTCCACCCAAAACTAGAGCGATTTTTGGGAAACTGCCTTTAATATTATCTGTTGAAACAGTAGAAGAGGGTCAAGCTGGAGTTGCTTTTGGGAAGCTGTGTGATGAGTTTAAAGAATTCCATGTTGCTATAGTAGAGAAGGGGGAGAGCTCCACTACTAATCTCGGTTACATCATCTCTCGTCCACAGGGTTTCAAGCTCAATAATTGGACCAGTGTGGAATTACCAGTATCTATCGACAGCCTGCAAGAGTAATTACTATATGCACTACCATCGGTGACTCAGCTCACGGTCACTAATTGAGTTTTTGTATTTGAGCATGTCTTTACTTTTTCTTTGATAAATTTCCTTTAGTATGGCTGTTGCATGTTTATCGTTTTATTGTTCTTGTGTTCAGCAATTTCCATTCTTGTTTGTCCTGAATAAAAGTCCTTGATTCCAAATTCGCATGTTCATTCGCCTTTATTCTCCTACCACTTCCCAATTCCCAAATTTCATACATTCCATTTAACAGGATTGAAATTGATGATAATGAAGAAGATGAACCTAATGAACCATATTTTGGTGCACCCATTAACAATGTAAAATTTGACTCTGACTCTGAGGAAGAATCTGAGGTATCATCTGAAATTCTAAGGCAGGTTGATTTGGAAGAAAAGATGATTCAGCCGCCCAAAGAAACAACTGAGGTTGTTAATTTAGGGACTGAAGATCAGAAAAAAGAAGTTCGAATAGGCGCTGCATTTGACGGGGAGGACAAGAAGAGATTGACGATGTTGTTACATGAATATAAGGATATTTTTGCATGGTCTTACGAAGATATGCCGGGACTCGATACAGACATAGTGGTCCATAGATTACCATTAAAACCGGATTGTCCTGCAGTTAAACAAAAATTGAGAAGATTGAAGCCATATATGCTTTTGAAAATTAGAGACGAAGTAAAAAAGCAATTTGATGCCGGATTCCTTGCAGTGGCAAAATACCCTGATTGGGTAGCAAATATCGTGCCAGTCCCAAAAAAGGATGGCAAAGTTTGAATGTGCGTGGATTACAGAGATCTTAATCGAGCAAGTCCGAAGGATAACTTCCCTTTACCTCAGATTGACATACTGGTCGATAACACTGCTAAACATTTTGCATTCTCCTTCATGGATGGATTTTCAGGTTACAATCAAATCAAAATGGCGCCAGAAGATCAGGAAAAGACCACGTTCATCACTTTGTGGGGTACTTTTTGTTATAAAGTGATGCCATTTGGTTTGAAAAATGCGGGAGCAACGTATCAACGGGCTATGGTTACTCTGTTCCATGATATGATGCATAAAGAGATTGAAGTGTATGTAGATTATATGATTGCAAAGTCAAAGGAAGATGAAGATCATATGTTTAATCTTGAGAAGTTGTTTAAAAGGTTGAGAAAGCACCAGTTGAAGTTGAATCCCTCAAAGTGTACATTTGGAGCAACTTCTGGGAAGTTGTTGGGTTTTATTGTAAGTAGAAAAGGTATCGAAGTGGACCCAGACAAGGTAAAAGCCATTCTGGAAATGCCACCCCCCCGCACTGAGAAACAGGTCAGAGGCTTTTTGGGGAGGCTTAATTACATTGCCAGATTCATTTCACAATTGACTACCACATGCGAACCGATATTCAAGTTGCTCCGGAAGAACAACCCATCTAAATGGAATGAAGATTGTCAAATTGCTTTTGAGAAAATCAAACAATACTTGCAAAATCCACCGATCTTAATGCCTCCGATTGTTGGGAAGCCACTTATTCTCTACTTGACAGTATCAGATAACTCGATGGGATGTATGTTGGGACAACATGATTCGTCAGGGAAGGTAGAGCATGCGATCTACTATTTGAGCAAAAAGTTTTCCAATTGTGAGATCAATTATTCTATGTTAGAGAAAACTTGTTGTTCATTGGCATGGGCCGCTCATCGGCTCAGACAATATATGTTGTATCACACTACTTGGCTAATCTCCAGAATGGACCCAATCAAGTACATTTTTGAGAAACCGTCTCTATCAGGGAGGATCGCAAAATGGCAAATGTTATTATCAGAATATGACATCTTATATGTTACTCAGAAGGCCGTAAAAGGAAGTGCGATAGCAGATTATTTGGCGGAGCAAGCAGTGGATGACTCCCAGACTATGAATCCAGGATTTCCAGACGAAGAGGTTTTGACCTTAGAGTCGGATGATCAAGAAGACCCAGAAAAATGGGTCATGTTATTCGATGGGGCCTCTAACATCACTGGTAGTGAAATTGGGGCTGTACTTATCTCTCCGGAGGGCAAAGTTACACCTTTTACTGCTAAGCTTTACTTCAAATGTACCAATAACGTATCCGAGTATGAAGTATGCACCATGGGCATCCAGGCCGCTGTTGATATGGAGATTAAAAAACTTCAGGTTTATGGTGATTCTCAACTTGTGATCAGACAATTGAGCGATGAATGGGAGACCAAGGATGTCAAATTAGTCCCGTACTATCACCATATCAAAAGGTTGATCAGGGTTTTTGATTGTGTAAAATTTGATCATATTCCAAGAGAGGAAAATCAGATGGCAGACGCGTTGGCCACCCTAGCAGCCATGTTTGATCTAGATCCACGATGTGAGGTCGAAGTTATCAAAATTGAAAAATGCACGGTTGAAGCACATTGTTTAAATATAACTGAAGAGCCCGATGGGAAACCCTGGTATCATGATGTGAAACAATACTTAGAAAAAGGAGAATATCCTATTGATGCATCGGAAAATGATAAACGCACCTTGAGGAGGCTTGCGTTTTCCTTTTTCTTAGACGGGAATACTTTATACAAAAGAAGTCCAGGATTTGTTCTTCTTCGTTGCGTTGATATGAAGGAGGCTAGACAGATTATGGAAGAGATTCACGAAGGAGCATGCGGCACTCATTCAAGCGGCTATCCAACAGCAAGGAAAATATTACGGGCAGGTTACTATTGGCTCACCATGGAGAGAGATTGTATCAACTACGCGGTCAGATGCCATAAGTGCCAAATTTATGCTAATAAAACTCATGTTCCAGTACACCCGCTACACGTACTAGCATCGCCTTGGCCATTCTCGATGTGGGGTATAGATGTCATCGGTCCTATCGAGCCGAAGGCCTCCAACGGACATCGTTTCATTCTCGTTGCCATTGATTATTTTTCTAAGTGGGTAGAGGCAAATTCTTATGCCAATGTGACAAGCAATGTGATAGTTCGATTTTTGAGGAAGGATATTGTATGCCGTTATGGGGTTCCTGAGAGGATTATTACAGACAATGGAACAAATTTCAATAGCAAGATAGTAAAGGACTTTAGTGAGCAGTTCAAGATCAAGCATCATAATTCATCTCCTTATCGTCCCAGGATGAATGGAGCTGTTGAGGCGGCTAACAAAAACCTCAAGAAGATCATTCAAAAAATGACAGAAAATTACAAGGATTGGCATGAGAAACTTCCCTTTGCTTTGTATGGGTACAGAACTTCTATACGTACCTCTACCGATGAAAGTCCTTTCGCTTTAGTATATGGGACAGAGGCGGTTCTTCCCATTGAAGTAGAAATTCCCTCGCTGAGAGTGGCGGTAGAGGCCAACTTAGAAGAAGCAGATTGGGTTCAAACTCGGTATGAACATTTACACTTCATTGAAGAAAGAAGGTTAGGGGCGTTGTGTAGAGGACAGCTTTATCAGAGACGAATGATAAGAGCACATGACAAGAAGATGCACCCTCGTTGTTTCAGAGAGGGAGATTTGGTATTAAAGATGATTCAACCACCGCAAAAAGACTATCGCGGAAAGTGGACTCCCACCTATGAAGGACCGTATGTGGTAAAGAAGGCATTCTCTAGGGGAGCTCTAATCTTGACAAGGATGGATGGAGATGATTTGCCTCATCCCGTGAATGCTGACGTTCTTAAGAAGTATTACGCTTAAAAAAAAAAAAACCTGCTAGAGTGAAAACCCGAGAGGGCGCTTTAGGCAAAAATTAGGGATATATAAAAATGTTAGAGCGAAAACCCGAAAGGGCGCTCGGAAAAATCTGGTCCTACCAGTGATTAGTTCGGAAAAAAACTTTGCTTTTGATGGATTTTGTCCTCACGTAAGCAAGGAAGAGAGATACAGTATTTGATTTCGTGATGTTAAAAACAGTTAATTGAAAAAGGCACCAAAACTGGGGCAGTTTTTTGGCGCGTCATTTATGCTGTTGAAGATTTGCAGCTTATTAAAAGAAGGAGGGCCTACTGACAAACGGGGAGGATTCAAAAAAAACCTCATACAAATTAGATTTGATCATTGTTAATTGGGTGCACACTAAAACTGGGGCAGTTTTGGGGTGCAATTTTCTAAGTTATCACATTTTCAATCTTGGAGAAGTTCGATTGGTTCTTCATACTCATGACTTTCTCGTATTCTTGTATATTTTACTCCAAAAGAGTTTCTTGATTGCTGTTCATCATTCTTAATAAATTAATGAGACTATTCATTTCTTCAGTTTTTATTACTTGTTTTCTCCACCTCTATACCCTACTCACATTCCCACTCCATTTCCCAAAGTTATATCTTCGAATTCACATTGAGGATGTGCATAGCCGTACTATTAAATTTATCACTGACAAAGTTATGACATGAATTGTGATGGTGCATTTAGAACATTACTTTTGACAAGAAGCCGATGGATGTTGGCATCCCAAACAGAAAGGATCTAAACCGGGAAATCTGTGATCGAGATAGCAGAAGGAGATACCAGTCATGAAAATGACAAAAGAGACTTTAAGGGACAAAAATTCCAAATTAAGAAATACACACATGGCTGGTTACTGAGACCAGTTAGGAAGAAATGGCATCATGAGCATTGAATCTTATGTTGATGAACCTTATGAGTCAAAGAGACAATCCCCAGAAGAAAGCATTCACGGTTTATTAAAATAGGTCATTACATGCATCATCATGGCATTTTTGGTTTGTCCTTTGTGAATTGGTTTCAGGTTTGTTCGAGGGGTAAGAGAGGGATGACATCATGCTTCTCAAGTCAAATAAGTGGTTATAAGTTGTTTTAACAAGAGGCTACAAACCCTGATCTGATCTTTTGAGCCACATTCACGTCTTGTCATTCGTACGCATACATCGTTGAAAATAAAAAATAAAAAATAAAAAAAGAAGGGAAAAGATGAGGGGGCGATTCTAACTTTCACCCTCTTTTTGACAAATTCTCGACCCTCTTTTAAATGTTTGGCCCCATCTAGCCAAATCATTGCATCTCCGTCACTGAGTGACGTTTTTCTACCCTCTTCATCACCTACAATCCCAATGTTCGACATCTCTTGACCATTTCGAGACCCGTCATTAATGCCCTGTCTTTTCTGGAAGACTTTGCCTTTCCTTTCATGAGCTGTCGTCTTTATCATCTCTCATCACTTCATCTCCCTCCCAGCTTTCTGACCTGAGCCGATCTACCACCCTGCACATACTCAAATGAGCATCAGTTCGTCATCCCGATCGCGAGCGATCACTTTATTTGCTAGATCGGAGATCGTCTCGGAACGACGGATTGATCTGGATATTCTGAGAGATGCTGGCACTCGATGGGCCATGCGGTATCTTCAAGAGCATGCTATGTTATTTCTGGTAGATCCAGACCCCGCAGGGGACTTTCCGGTATATCCGCAAATAGTTCGAGATTTCTACACAACTCTTCAAGCTTTGCCTCTTAGTGCACATATTGGACCACGACCAGTTTATCAAGTTTCTGTAGTCGGTATAAGACTCCAATTCACCACAGAAGACATATGTAAATGTTTAGGGTACTCTTCCACCTATGAGTTGGCTTCAAGCTTCAAAGCACCAATCACTGTCACCAAAAGGAAGATCATCGATGACATGTGTAAGAGACGGAGGGTTAAAAATGCTAATGCTACGCGGCGTTCATATTTACCACCAGAGATGTGGCTGCTGGATGATGCACTCCGGCACAACCTCTGCCCTATTGGCCATAGCCAGCAACGACAGGGTCGGATTCTTCATGCCCTGTACTACATGTACAAAGGTACGTGGTTTGATATTGGCGAGTTGTATTTAGCAATTATCCTAAAGGCACAAAGATTTGTGAAGAATAGGCCAACGAAGATCGGAAAGATATATTTCCCGTGACTTGTTACTCGTTTGCTTTTCAGCAAAGGCATTCGCCCTCCTCAGAGTTTGAGCTCCACATCATACCCAATAATTGTTATGGGGAAAAGCACATGGAGACAAAGCACCGGCCATATGGCCCCGATTGCCAAGCCACAACGAGCATCGCAGCCTAGGGCTGCATTACTGCAGGAAACTTCTCAACCGGCTGCTAAATCGATACCACCTGACCGGGTTCAGGAAACTCCAGCTCATGAGCATCTGTTAGAGTCAAGACGACAAAGGTGGGAGCACTTGCTGACTATTGCTCAAGAATATGAGGCATGAACAGAGGCGCTACAGTACTGGCTGTTTGTCAGGAAATTATTGTCTCAAGTCTCAGACCACATTTTCACAATTGGTTAGGTTTCACTTGCGTTTACCGCAAATGTATATAAAAAATAATAATAATTGGCCAAGCCGGTAATGTAGTGATCCCGTGCGTTTTCGAAATTCGGCCAAAAATTGGTTTACTAACCCTTTGTGCGCCATTACTTTGTAAAGGTCACACAAAGGGGGGCAGCTGTTATACCCCATTTTTGTCCGGATTTTCTCCATGTAATAAAAAATAAAAAATAGAAAAAAACAACATAGAAAAATATATAAAATAAATAAGGTACAAAAAAAATACATAAAACAAAAACAAAAATCAAAGGCCCAATTCTTCTCTCACTTGGTCCAAATGTTCACAAGAGAAAGTGAAGTTTATAAGTCCAACTATCCAAATACTAACCCATGTCTTGGCCCAAACCTAGTAATCCACATTTTCAAAGCCCATCACCAAGAAGCTTCCAAGAAAGGATGGGAGGAGACAAAAGAGGCTAGTGGAGACAAGTTGTGGTGGTGCACTTAAAGAAAAAAGATGGGTTTGACAGGTTGGATTGATCAGTGGAGCATGGGTTGGAGTAAATAAAAAATGATGATGGCTAGACGTGAGGGGAGAGATGAGGGGGCTGGGATACTACAAGAGGACCGGAGATCCAGGGATGAGGGGGAGGAAAAGAAAGAGATCTTCTCCTCTCTAAAAAAAATCTCACCGGGATCAGACAAATTCGACAGCCCCCCTCAAATCCCAATCGGACCACCTTGACAGCACCACCTTCTCATATTGCCAACAGTCCCACCATCCTCTCTCAAACTGGACCGATCACCATCTTCAAGCATCATCACCGAGCCTCCTCTTTCTCCATCATTCTTCATCTCACTAACCAGTACCTTATCCTCAAAAACCATTCCAAACTGAAGCGCATATCGTCACCGGAAATCACCACAACACCTCACTGTCTCTCTTGGAGCAGACCTCACTCACATCATCCAGTCGCCACCTTCACTGAGTATCACCATCTCTATTGATCACCATCACCGGACCATCATCATCATCATCGACCCTCACTGTTAGTAGAGGTATTATCACTGTCATCACATATATAACTGTTACGAAATATATGTATATATATGTGTGTGTATGTGTGTTTGTGTATGGTCTATATATATATATATATATGTATATGCATGTGCAATATGGTATCTACGTGTGGTCTATATATATATATGTATGTATCTGTGAGTGAGTTTGGCTATTAGATATATGTATATATATGGGTGAGGCTGTGTATATATATATATATATATGTGTGTGTGCCGTTTATATATGCATATATATATATGAGTGCCGTGAATATATGTATATATATATATGTGTGTGTGCCGTTTATATATGCATATATATATATGAGTGCCGTGAATATATGTATATATATATGTGTGTGAGTGCGTGTATCATATATGTATATAGGTGATGTTGTATATATATGTGTGTGTGTGGGTGGGTGTTGGTGCCGTGTGTATATATATATATATATATATATATCTGTGTGTGAGTGTGTATGTATCAGATATATGTATATTGGTGTTGTGTATGTGTGTATATATATATATATGTGGTGTGTGTGAATATGTATATATGTGATGCTGTATATATGTATATGCATGGATATGATATATGTATATGCGCTGTATGCATTGCTTTGTTTGGTTTTTGCTGAACATCTTGGAGAAGTTTGGTTATGAAGAAGAAGAAGCTATTGTGCATTTGGGTTGAGTACATGAGTTGTTTGGGCTAGATATTGGGCCAAGTTAATAAACGGGCTTTGGTGTAGTTGGTTGATGATAGGGCCAGACTTTAGTAAAGGGATTGATTTTGTTTAAATTGTTTACGGGCCAGATTACTTATTGGCTTGGTTTGGGATATTTGAATATGGGTCAGTTTAGTTTGGTTTTGGGTTTACATGCACGTGGGTTTATATGTATAGATCATTGGGCCATAATTTATTTCTTGGGTATATTTGGATCATGTTTGTATATTGGGCTTCGGGTTTATAAATCATGTATGAGATTGTTGGGGTAGAAATTAGTGAGCCCAAGGCCATATAAATTGTAACCCATGTAAATAAATGGATGTAAAGAGTAAAATGCATGCATGTATATTTAGGATGTTAGAAGCATATGGATTTATTGAAATATGACTGCTTAGTATGCATTTTTAGGCTTTGTGCAAATTGAGAATATTTAGATTGCATATTTAGTATCTTATTTCATTGACATGCCATGAAAAAGACGCAACGCGATAATAATTAAATCTAAGCCGTCTCACTTTAAATAATGACACCAAGACTAATATGAGAAACTCGTATTCTATTTAAATAGCAAAAGAACCTTCAAGATATTGGGGTTTTTGTCGGCATTTATTCAGAATACTTGATTTTCGTGGAACCAAAAAGCAAACTTATTTTTAGGGATTAGGAGAATTTATTTAAGGACTCAAAAGGGGGTTTAAAGATATTTGACTCATCTAATGAGCCTTAAATGTATTCTCTCTCTTCTCATAAAGAATGTGTTTGTAAGTATGGCTTAAATTGACCGAGTCGGTGTCTGTGGTTTGATTTGATGCATCAATCGAATTCCCAAAAAATCACAACCTTTTTAAATTATCAAAACCACTTCAAGTGGATTTTTCATCAATATCCAAAGTATTTTTCAGCCAAGCCGGGAATGGCTGTAGTGATCCCGTGCACCTCTTTTAAATTATCAAAACCACTTCAAGTGGATTTTTCATCATTCTCCAAAGATATTTTCAGCCAAGCCGGGAATGGCTGTAGTGATCCCGTGCACCTCTTTTAAATTATCAAAACCACTTCAAGTGGATTTTTCATCATTCTTCAAAGTATTTTTCAGCCAAGCCGGGAATGGCTGTAGTGATCCCGTGCACCTCTTTTAAATTATCAAAACCACTTCAAGTGGATTTTTCATCATTCTCCAAAGTATTTTTCAGCCAAGCCGGGAATGGCTATAGTGATCCCGTGAACCTCTTTTAAATTATCAAAACCACTTCAAGTGGATTTTTCATCATTCTCCAAAGTATTTTTCAGCCAAACCGGGAATGGCTGTAGTGATCCCGTGCACCTCTTTTAAATTATCAAAACCACTTCAAGTGGATTTTTCATCATTCTCCAAAGTATTTTTCAGCCAAGCCGGGAATGGCTGTAGTGATCCCGTGCACCTCTTTTAAATTATCAAAACCACTTCAAGTGGATTTTTCATCATTCTCCAAAAATATTTTCAGCCAAGCCGGGAATGGCTGTAGTGATCCCGTGCACCTTTTCAAATCATCAAAACCACTTCAAGTGGATTTTTTTATCCAAGCATCAAATTGCCACAATATTAATGGGGTCAAACCCACTCAATTGAAACATGGACTTTCTAGTATATATAGAAATTCATTAAAGCAATTGGGACATACAAACTCTTTTCAAAACAAAATTTGAGCCAAATAAGATAACATTTTCAAGGCAACCGTTTTTCGGGAGTTGTGGGGTGCCTAACACCTTCCCCACGCTCAATAGACCCTCTTACCCATTTCTTTTTCGTAGACCATATTAGGTGTCCAATTGCACCTTAAAAATCAATTGGTGGCGACTTCATTTTTTCAAGCCGGTTGCTTCAAGGGTGTTCCTTTCTATTTGTATGATGTGGCTACAATGAAAGTGAACTTGAATGGGTTGACATGCCTGAATGGTTGAAATTTAGCTTACATGTGTTACATTGTTTGTAGTTGATTATTACTGTTGGGAGTTATTGTTAATAGCTGCCGATTAATGGAAGTGGCAAATTCTAAATGATATGACGATGTGATGTTTTATTACTGAATGCATGAAATTGAATTTTTACTTATATTGTGGTTTTATATAAATTGTGGGAATTGTGATGTGGAGATTGAAGTGATGTGGAAATGGCCCTGTACGTACAGTGGGTGATAATCCGAGTAAGGATTCGCTATGCGGCCACATAGCGAAGGGGTGGCAAGTCCCGGGTAGAAGAAAGTGCCTACCTTCCTTACTCGTAGATTGCTTCCGGCGAGGAGGTCGGAAAGCGGAGAAAATTGCTTCCGGCAAAGAGGTCGGAAAACGGAGAAAATAGTTCCGACAATGAGGTCGAAAGGCGTTCGAGGTGGTGACGGATATTCGAGGAGGGTTGAGAAATAGAAGTGTTATTTAAATTGTCGTGCTTCTGTCAATAATCATTGTGAATGTTTTGTGTGTGAGTACAGTATTCCCTACTGAGCTTCGGCTCACCCCCTACTTCCCATTGTTTTATTTTCAAGTGAAACAACTGTGACCAGTGGGACTCAGAGTGTAGACAGCACAGGGCAGTCGGTGTACATACCAGAGACGCTACGTAAGGGTTGGTGGACCCAGTGGGTTGGGATGGCTGAGCTGGAGTTTCAGTCGGGTATATAAAGTTACTTATGTGTTTATGTATATTTATCATCTATAATATAAGTATGTAGATAATTATATTTTTATTAAATCATTGAGTTTTGAAAAAAATTATAGTCGGGAGTATGCGTTAGTTACACATCACGTGCCTGGCGGATCGGGGCGTGACATAAATCTTATTGATTAACTTAAGTATAAAGAGATAAACAAAATTGTTTTTCCTTGAACCAAAAAACACAGAGGTATAAAGTTTAATGATTTGATAGCATAAAATTTTAAACCAACAAAAATCAAGAGAAGCAACAAATATATGAGAAACGACAATATAAATTAGAGAAATGTTAAAGTTAACGGACTTTGAATAACACCGATGATACAATATATCTAGTGAATTCAGAGCTAGATAAACAAAAATAATTGTATCTCTTTTCTTTTATAGCTACACACATATATATAATACAATTGATACATATTTTTCAACAAAAATTAATATTCGTGAGTAATCCACGATGAATATGGACAATGATGTACAACACTTCCCTTGAATGACCATGTATATGAAAAATATATCTCGTTAAAATTTTATTAAGAAAAAATTTAATGGGATAAAAACCTTAGTGGGGAAAAAAAATACATCATTCTTGTATATCAACTCAGTGAGATTAGTGAGAATATTACCTCATTAAAACCTCGTCAAGGAAAACCTTATGAGAAAAATTCATTGGTCAAAGGGAAAAAGAGTGCAATCAATACCACTGTCTTCATGTCTTTATTCCTTCTGATTCAAGAAGACATTTGAGTTGTCACATGCCAATGTTATAGACCAACTTCTTGAATGTTGCCGGGGGTAACGTCTTAATGAATAAATCTACTAAATAATCACAAGAGCAAACTTGTTGAATATCTATATAACCACTTTACTGGAGTTCATGTGTACTGAAGAATTTTGGAAAAATGTGTTTAATCTTGTCTCTTTTTATGTATCCTCCGCAGAGCTGAGTTATAGTGATGAAGATCAGAGTAGGCGGTTGAAAAATGCATACAATCGTGCTAGGAAGATGAAGATCAAAGTTGGCCAAGAGTCGACCATTAATGCAGTGGTTGGCTTGGATTCCATGCAAGTCCACCGGCAGCACATGAGAACTATTATGGAAACTCCTTTGTCATCAGTGGAGTCAAGGAAAGAAGTTAATGGATTACTTAACATTGACAGTGCCGACACCGATAGGGCCTAACTTTGATGGTGCCTTAAAGTGGGGAAGTTGATAGTCACCTATCGAGTTATTAGCATAATAATAAGTGAATAAAGTTACTAAGTTAGTGTAACGCCCCGATCCGGGAGGCGCTACTATTTAAACCTAGTTCAATATCTATGAGATATTAAACCTCCACATTATTATAAAAGATTAAATCTTAATTTCTCTAAACGGAATCCATAAATTTCTACCGAAATTTTGGCAGCATCTCCCTGTATATCGGAGAATGCCTACCTGAAATACGCAGAGCATACTTAACAAATATATAAGGCCTCCGGCCATCACATCACAAGCAACCACAATCCTAGGCAAGGCCTCAGGCCATCTACAGCATGCATCCGCAATACAAAATAAAACATAATCATCATACATGTATCAACATGCAATATAACCATAAGGTTCACATCCAGGTACATGAGTTCTATCACAAGGCACCCTCCTATCCGTACCAATCACACACCGTCAAGGTGTTCACAACATAACCAATATACACAATCGTCAACTCAAATATATAAAATCAAACATAATAAAAAAAGTTAATTCTTTATTCTAACCCCATCCTAGTGTCTCCAGGTGGCACCATATCATCCTACCTCCTACAGATCCGTAGCTGAATTAAAAGATAGGTCAATGCAGCAACATGTCAAATACTATGAACCACCGTAACAAATACTCGTCAAACCGTGGTCTCGTTTCCTACCGTGAGTCCCAATGGGACGACGCCTCGGCATCCATCCCCACACATCGATATCGATGAACACTGCCCCATACGACTCAATAAGGAAACCATGACCAATTACAACACACCAATCCTGTCCATACTGACTCGGGTTCCCTGAACCCATTCCTCGGAATCTCAGTATGTTGCCTCATATGAGAGTCATTCGATTGCAACCTAGCCGAGGTTCCACAACCCTCCTCCCATATGACGTTCACACAACCTACGGAAGTCACAAATCCATAATCGCACTTCTATGTGGCTCTAATGCAACAATGTCATGCCGTGAATTAATATAGTAATAAACGAACCCTAGTTATATATTTAACTAGTCATGATGCATGCAATCAACCAGGAATGCAAACTAACATTTTAGGAAAATTCAAGAATAATCCTAGGTTCGTTTTTCCTTATTGAGAAAATAAGGAAAAACAGGAATATGAATAATGATGGAGATTAAATAACGCTTTTTAGATAACAAGAAATAATCGAAAGATTGGGCTAGAATCCCCTACCTCGAATCCAAGCAAAAGTAGAAAATCAATAACCCGACCTTATGTTTCGGCTTTTCCTCAACCTATCAATTTCACGAAACTCAAACTTATTTCATAATTCCCATAACTTAATTCAATGTACCAATAACTAATTTCTCAAGAAAAATTAAGGAAATCTTACCTTTTTTCCCAATACAAGGATTTTCAATCCTTAACTACGCCCAACCGAGTTCACAACTTCAATCTACCCAAGAACCTAGTAATTGACATCATATTTAAACTTTATTGAACATATCAACTTAAATTTTAGCACTTAAATTACCAAACTTTTAATCTTGGCCTCCAAGCTTGAGATTCCCAAATCAACAATAAAATCTACACATATAAACATAATCAAGTTCTAATCAAGCCTACTTAATCATAACTTTCATCTCTTCAAATCTCATAAAATTTCCACCAAAACCTAATTTCTCAAATCAAGCAAAAACTCACCTAAATTCCAAAATCTTCTTGTGGAGTCTTGCTTATAAGTTGTTGGCCACCACAAATCCTCCCAAACTCAAGCGTTATCTTCCCAAAATCACCCTTCTCCTTCTCCCTTTCTTCTTCCTCCTTTTCTCTCGCTCTCTCGGCTTCTATCGCTTTCTCTTTATTTTGAATAATATGTTGAGCTGTTGCTGCACGGTGCAGCAACAGTTCAACCCCTTTTTTAAAAAAAATAAAATAAATGGCCATGTGGCCTTTGAGTGGCCACTTTCGGTGGCCCAAAAATGTCATATATATATATATTATATAATATATATAGATTATTATTTATACATAATTTCACTTTTATTGAATTCTTTTTATACAATAGTAAATTCATCCCCCAATCAAAATTTTCATTCATTATTTAGTATTTTCAACTCAAACTTTCAATTTAATTATTTTTATTTTATTTTATATTTATTTATTTATTTTTGGCATTTTCGGGTTAGGTGAAATAGGAACATAAACAATACAACTAAAAATACGAAAATTTGAAATATTAGGTTGATAACCTAAAACTAGTTGTAAAGGTGAATATGAATGATGTACAGATGGTCTGACTCGAATTCATGATGCAGCATGTAATATTGCATATCCTCAAGCATCAAAATGTAATTTACTTTTTAAAAGCATATGTCTAGCAATCAACTGGAGACGCTATATTAGTGACTCTCCTAAACCATTTTGAGTATGACTATGTGTAACAGAATGTTCAACATCTATACCTAATGAAATGCAATAATCATTGAAAACCTGGCAAATACAACATTACAAGTGGATAATAAACACACGTGTGACCATTTAGATGATACATCTATTCGAACCATAAAGTAACGAAATGGTCTATATGATTGATGAATAGTTCCACATATATCTCCATGAATACATTGTAGAAAGTTAGGAGATTCTACACCTATCTTCAGGGTAGATGGTCTGACAATAAACTTTTCTTGTGAACACGCAACGCACAAGTGATTTTTAGGTAAAAGAAACTCCTGGTTTCTTAATAGATGTTCATTTGTATTTTCAATTATTTTATGCATCATGTTAGAACTTGGGTGATGAAGGTGATCATGTCAAAGTATAGATTTGTTTGAATCAATGTACTTCTGGTGCATCACAATATGTGTTTCAATCCATTTTATACTCACATGATATAAACCCTAAGAGAAAACCACAAAATTTTCTAGTATAGGCTTCTAGCTTGAAATGATAGATGTAATATATAGGTAATCTTTATTACCTTCTCTTCCAGACTCAAAATGATATCCGTTTTGATAAATATCTTTGAAACTCGATGAGTTTCCTTTTTTTATTTAGGAGAATACAATGCTTCTTCAATTTATATTTTTGTTCCTCTGGTCAAGATGATATTAGCTCTTTCAGAGCCTTCAACTATTTTTTATGTGCCTGAGACGACATCAATATCTGCTTCAAGCAATGTCAAGTGTAGAAAATACTTCTTATGTTCAAGGATAGTGTGTATTGTTGAACCATCAATTAAATATATATCTTCAGCTACGATATTTCTAAAGAAAAACAAAATAACTTGCATCACATATTAATCCAAAAGTATAAGATAGATAAATGTTTGATTGTATATAAATATATCAAAATTATAAACTTGACAAGTCCAGGACTAGTGGTCGAGTGGTGGTGAGATCCAATAAAATATAAAATAGAAAAGAAGATCCGAAAATCGAAACCCACCGTCACTGGTTCCAGAATTTTTATATTTCATTTTCTTATTTTTAAAGTTATCAATATAATATTTATAAAATATTGCAGTTTTATTGCTTGTACTTAAATACTTTTATAATAAGAAATATAATACAACAATTAAACTCAACAAGGAAATAAATTTATTTACAAATATCATGATTTTTCAAGAAATTTGAAACATCCAAATGTGTTAAATCATCAAGATCTTCAAGATCATCAACTCATTTGAGAGTATAACATTCGTTTGGTGTTCATACCTCTCCCTTAAATCATTCCACAATGTAAGAGAATTTTTGTAATATCCCAAACTCAATAAAAAATATATATATTATTTTTTAATAAATACTAGATATTCTTAGAAGAATATTGGCGCAAGAATCACTTGAATCGGAGTTAAATTGGATGTGTTATTAATTTTGGAAGATTATGTAATTAAGATTGAAACAAAGGGGCAAAACCGTCATTTCCCCGGAAATCTGGTTTAAACCAGATTTCTCTGGTTTTGCAGCAGCTGCGAGAGAGAGAGAGGGGGGAGAGAGAGAAGAAGGTTTTGTTCGTTTGACGTCCGATTGAGGTGTGTAAGGTGTCAAATCGAAGCTCGTGGTGAGAGGAGCAAAATCCAAGTGGAATCACCGCCATCGAACCACCGTAGACGATGGAATCAGGCGGCAAAGTTTCGGTTTTTCAAGATTTCAAAGCTCGATCCCGGTCGATTCAGTAGGAATTTTGGAACGAGACAGGTACCATTAGATTTCTGTTGTTGTAGGCTTTATTCTGATGCAGGAGTGACCGAAAAAGTCGCCGAAAAAGTGGATTTTGGTGACGGTCCGGTCGAGTTGACTCGGGTTTGACCCGTTTTGATTGGGTTGACCCGGTTTGACTATTTGACCGTTGACTTTTACTAGGGTTGACCGTTGACTTTTCCGTATTTTGACAGTATTGGGTATACGTATTCGTATTCGGTGCAGAAGATTGATTTAGGAGTTTTGTGTTGGATTCTAATAGCTAAAGAGGTACAACGGAGTTGAGTTAGTCAGCATTCCAGGTAGGGATTCTACCCTATTTCTTATTTAGGGTTCTGGGAGTTCCGTATTTGACGGACTCCTATTTGTCTATTGGTGTGAAATTCCCGGAGGTTGGGAATTTCTCTGTTTATACTCTTATATGATTTATTTCCGCAATTGCAACTATATTATTATTTCAAACTATTTATGGATTGTGTTTGCATGACTGGTTGCACTCTTGTGCGCCACGTCTCCCGTGGGGCCCACAGTCAATGGTGGGGCCCACATCTTGTTTGTGGTTGTTTTTGGTGAGTCCGGATGGGACTACACTCTGGTGACTTTCTGTGACGATGCTACGAGATTATTGATGGATGATTTGTAGTGTGTGGGACTCACATCGGGCGACCCAGCCTACTGGATGATTTATTGATGGATTTGATCGGGTACGTACTTGGAGACCGGATTGAGGTGAGGTACATCCTAGGGGACGCTCTTCGATGTAGGCGATGCTATCGAGTACCTATATAGGCTCGATCCTCATCCAATCTAGGGAGTACCTGGACTGGGAGACACCTTGCGGGGATCAGGGTGGGTTCAGGGGAGGATTTTCTGGTGTTATGTGGATTTGAGTTGATATGAATTTGAGTTGGATTATGTTTGAGTACTGATTTGAGAGTTGTATTTGAGGATGGTAGTGGTAGAGCCTACTCGGTATCTACCCTACGAATTGACTGATTGTGATGAGGTGTATGATACATCGATTTTCTCAGAGATTGTATACCCTATTAGGGTATCACTTATGGTATTCTTTTATGTATTTTATATCACATGTTTTCTTACTTTATCTCTGATTTACTGGAGTTCGGTGGTACGGGAGTGTATTTCTATTTGAGTTCCTGTTCATTTCCATTATCATATCTTGATTGTATATTCTGTTTACTCTGATATCGATGTTGTTTCCATATCCCTACTGAGATTTGTGGCTCATCCCTTTCATTCACATGTTTTTTAGGTGAGATAGCTGGAGTGGATGATCAGCGCAGGGATGCGTGAGATGTGATGTGTGGCTGCTGGGTGATATTTGTGTCTTTGTATTTACATTCGGTGTCTACGATTTTTGTGGGAATGTGTGTCTGTCTTTAGTATCTGTGTTTTGTATCTATGATGATACTTGGATTTTCCGCTGTAGACTCTGGTTTGTATGTTATTTTTCATTATTGGCGGTATTTGGGATTTTGTTAAGACATATACATGTGAGACTATTACTGTAGTTATTTTGATAATTGATAGTAGCTTGGGTTTAAATCTGGTTCGGGGAACTGAGGGGTTCCCTGCCGGTCACGCCTCTGGGATTCATGGGTGCTCATCTGCACCTATCTGGGAGAGGGGCGTGACAATTTTTGTCATGAGGTATTCTGCTTTTAGTTTCTCATGAAAGTGGTGGCGAAGCAAAATCATTGCTTTAACCCAATTATCATGCGGGGATTCAATATTTTTTTTCTTTAATGGTTTCTTCAAGACTCACAACTTCCAGATGAGTCTCGACATCAACAATCTCAAGATAAATCATTTTTTCAAGAAATATCTAGTGTCGTGAAATTTAATTTTTTAAAATTTGACATCATTAAAATACTATAATAAACTTAAAGGAATATAGATATAAGAGATTGTTTACTTACAACCTGAAAAGCTTGCTTTCAGTATTTCGGCGGAGACTCGTGCTAATAACGTGTTGAAATTAAGGGACTTTAAATAACACCGATCATACAATATATCTAGTGGATTCAGAGAGAGGTGAACAAGAAGAATTGCAAAAGATTAAAAAAAAAATTGAGAGAAAGTGCGTAGAGAGAAGTAGAGAAATGTTGTATCTTTTCGTTTGTATCTACTCATATATATATATAACACAATTGATACATATTTGTCAACAAAATTAATATTTTTATGTCATCCACAATGAATATGGAGAATGATATACAACAAGAAACAAATTCATTTCATTTCACGATTTTTATACTAAAATAACCACAAGTCAAAAATATATTCACTATAACATTAATATAGGAATCTTCATATACTTTTATTTGTCAATTTGATTTTGCTATAATCAATCTAAAATTAAGCATTTTTTCAATAAATAATCTCAAAAAACAATCCAGGAACATCTTTACGTCCCCCTCACATGAAATCCTGCCCCTGCCTCTTCAATCACCAATTTTGATCAAACACAACAAGAACAAGGACATGATGATGATGACATGTTAGTCCCAAAATTAAAAATCCATTTATTGGATTTGGATCATCATCCTCTCCAGATCCTACCCAAACCCAAGAAAATGATGATAGTCATACTCCTCCTCTATTTCCTCCGGTTGCTAGTGCTATTATTACTTCCTCCAGAAGAAAAATAGGGCGGCCCCTTAAGGAGTTTCTATTGGTGAATCATCATCATCAACCCCTTAGAAGTTATCGAGAGGCGATAATAGTAGCACTAGTACTGATCAACAACAGCCGTCTAAGTGTGTTGTATGTGGGAGAGAAATTTCGACCAACAAAGCCTATTTTGGGCATTTGCGAAGCATTCTAATCGCCAATGGCGCGGGGCTTATCCTAAATCGGAGCCCACGCAGGTCAGGAGATTGGTTGCGACGCTGTTGGAGTTGGCTAACCAGAAAATTGCTCGAATGAGCGGAACATCGGGGCCAAGTAGTTATAATAAAGTTCAAGCCGCAGGGGTAGTTTGGGTGTATTAATTTGAATGATCCTTCTCCTCCGACTCCAAGGAGGGATGATGGAGCAGTACTATCTTTGGATTTGAATATGCATGCCTCCTCCCATAGAGAATGAGAATGATGATGATGAAGAAAAAGATCCAGCCTGCAGATCATGGTCATCAGCCCAATAATTCTACCTGTGATCCATAATCGCAAAATATTAATCCAATTGGGGAATAGGAATAGGAATATATATATATATATATATATATATATATATATATATATATATATATATATATGTGTGTGTGTAAGTGGGAGCGTGGTGCATGCATGGTTGCTTCTTAATTTTATATTTGCATGATTTTAATTAGAATACTGTAATCCTATTTTACTTATGTATATTATGATTAGTTTGTCCTCTTAATTAATACATGATTGTTGGATTCCTGTTGAATATAATATATATATATATAGACCTGGTTTAGGGCTTAATATTCTTTTAAATTAAGGAAGGAGATGAAACTCGGGGTTCGAGATTACATATGATCAGTATTCAGCTCGCCAGCTAAATTACTTATGGTTCGTTGGGGGGTTAATATTTGCCGAACATTATTAAACAAATTATTGTATATAAATGTGTACCTATGAATATGATAGGAAGAGCAACATTCACTATATATGTTATTGATGTGGTCTGATCATTTAGACAATCTCTTCTCTTATTAATAATCTCAAGACCCTAAGAGCCCAATATAAATTTATAAAGTTCTCTACAAAAATCAATAATTGAATCTCCCATTTTGTGGCCTCCCCCCCTTATATTTATAGGGGAAGGGTCCGAAATCCTCTCCCCAAAATGTGGGATCGGATTTCATTATTAATACATCAGTTTCTATATATTCTTGGTTCAAATCTGGCTTGATAAACTCTATGATAATCGAGAGTCGGCTGATCCCTTCCCTCTTGAGTCCTCCTACATGGGTGGCCTCCAATACCTCTTTGTGATGGCTTGTTGGGCCACTGATCTTCCTCCAGTATGAGCACCTCAACTCCCCTCATGAATTTCATAAAGGATATCCTGCTTCTATGGATGGACGCACAATAAGTAAGGCCCAGAGAAGGATCTTTTGTACAATTTCCCTTCTTGGGATAAGTAAAACTTTGAAGATTTCATCATGATCTTCCAGGCCTCCCTCCGGTCATCCGAAAGTACCCTGTTTGCAAAGTATTGAACCAGTGGATCCATTCAGCTCGATCTGGCCAATTTCTAGTCCTTCAGTCAGTATACTTGGGCTCTCCAATATGTCAACAATTATTGTCCGCCTTACTACATCCTGATCAGCTGATGCCAAGGTGTCTAGAGCATTTGCATGACTATTCTGTCCCCTTGGGATCTGCACAATCTCAAATTCCTCTAACTTCTCCATCATCTTCCTGGCCTCAGCCAAATACACAATTATAGACTTTGTTTTTTCGGCATATTGTCCTATCAATTGGCAACTATCAACTGTGAGTTTGAACTGACTTTCAACTTTTTTGCACCAAGTTTGAGGGCACTTCGTAGTTTGCATAAAAGTGTCTAATATTCTGACCGCTAATTCTCCTAATGATAATCTCCGTTTGGTAATTTATAAATGTCGTTGAAGTGGTTAGAGCATCTTTAATGAGTGATATTTTATGGCACTGAAAATTTTGGAGTGTGTAGAGAAAGTGATTTGAAAAAATTGCATTGGAAAATGTTTAGAATGACAAGAAAAAGTGAAAATGGTAGAAAAGTATGAGAAAAATGATGTTAATGGTTAATGCTTGATAGTTGGAGTGTTTATAAATGAAAATTGAAAAAATTGTATTGAATATGTGTTTTGTTGATATAGTTGTATTGTGAGACGTATTTTGCTGATGTGAATACGTAAGTGGGATCCAAATTGTGTGTAATATAAATGAGACTCAATTGAGAAAATGGAAAATTTGGCGTGTATCCCAAGGAGATGCTCTTATAGAATTGTAGTAGAGGTACATCGAAATGCAGTATAGAAATTGCGGAGTATAGACCTATGATATAAGTCAATGTAGATGACGGGACAACCGATTGATAATGTGAATAACAAATGGTCAAAATCAAAGAAAAAGTTGGAGTTCGTCAATTGAGGAGGCTGCAAATTCTAAATGAAGTGGTAAAAATTGACAAGTGTCCAAAGGCTGTCATAAAAATTGGTAAATAATCAGTTCCGTACTTGCTATAGCCGGTAACATTTTTACTACTATGATTTTTGCAAAATCCTTGCCCACTGCTATAAATTTTGAATTGAATTTTTTAAATAGTTAAATTAATATAGCAATAAAAGTAATTTGATATTTTATTTTAAACAAATGCTTTAACTTTTGATCAATTATTGTCAGTCCAAAAAAAAAATACTCTTACAGACAAAAGTAGTTGTTCTTATTGATATCAATGCACCAAAGGCTGACAGAGGTTTTTACGAAATTTCAGTCAAACAAATGATTTAACTTTTGACCAATTGTTGTCGATAAAAAAAAAACTTCTTACTGACAAAAGTAGTTGTTCTTATTGATACCAATGCACCAAAGGCTGACTGAGGTTTGTACAGAATGTCAGTCATCAAATGCTTTAACTTTTGACCAATTGTTGTCAGTAAAAAAAAATATTTTTACTGACAAACGTAGTTGTTCTTACTGATACCAATGCACCGCAGGCTGGCTGAGGTTTGTACAGAATGTTAGTCAAACAAATGCTTTAACTTTTGACCAATTGTTGTCAGTCAAAAAAAATACTCTTACTAACAAAATTAGTTGTTCTTACTAATACCAATGCACCGAAGGCTGGCTGAGGTTTGTACAGAATGTCATTCAAACAAATGCTTTAACTTTTGACCAGTTGTAGTCAGTCAAAAATAATACTCTTAATGACAAAAGTAGTTAAATTTAAGGAGGGTTTCTTCTTTTTCACTATAAAAGGAAGTGAAGTTTCCTTCATTGACTACAACCAGAAAAACTTGATTGCCTCTCGATCGTTTTTCACTTCTCTCTTATCTCTTTTAAGTGTTTCTAACACCATTGTTTTTAATCTCATAATTATTATTTTATAAATTTTGGATGAATATTTTAAATTTTGGGGTGAAGATTTACTTTTGTCAAGCTATTCAATGGAGGTAAAAATTCTACTTTTCTTAAATATGTGTGATTATAAGTTCTTTTTAATGTTATTATTGTAAACTAATTTGGTTATTTAATGTACGACAGGATGATCAACACAGCACGATGAAAGCAGAATCAGACAATTATCAAGCAGAAACAGATTATACAGAACAGTTCACAACTGATATGGTATAATAATTACATAGATATTTTATTTTGTAATATTTGAAATAATATTAATATATTTTTTATTAGATATTTCATTGTCGTGAAGATTTGATTAAATGGACACGAGATATAGGATGAGCACTGTGATTTATTGTGATTATTGACAGTTCAAATGAAGGTCAATTTGGTCATAAGCCTAAATTGACACTGCAATTTGAGTGAAGTGGACAATATCGATCATCAAAAAGTTCATCCAAATCAACTGGTACTAAAAAATGCAACTGTCTATTTTGTTTAAAAGGTATGAAGTTGACAACTGAAGATGATTGAAGTCTGAGGGTTAAGTGTGGGATCCATAATGATCCTGCTGCAACTTACATGGAAGGTCATGCATATGCTGGTAGATTATCACAGGATGAAACTGACATTATGATTGATTTGTCACAGAATTTAGTGAAGCCACGTGAAAAATTATCTACATTGACAACAATAAAGACGATTTATAATGCTCGCCAAAAACATCGAGTTGCTGAAATAGCATGGAGAAATAAAATGCAACAATTAATGTACCTTCTAAGTCAACATGATTATGTATCGTGGTATAGAAGTGACAGTGAGTTGAACCAGGTTCAAGACTTATTTTTCGCTCATCCTCGTTCGTTAGATCTGTTACGTGTCTTTCCACACATTTTGCTTATGAACTCAACATATAAGACTAATAGGTTTCATATGCCGTTTTTTGAAATTGTTGGTGTTACTTCTACGAAGATGACGTTTTATGTTGCATTTGTATTCCTTCAATTTGAGAAAGAAGATAATTTCACATGGGTGTTAAGTTGTCTGAAGGCTGCTATGGATGGGTGTTTATCACCACGGTTGGTGTTGACCGACAAAGATTTAGCTCTGATAAATGCTATTGATCATGTCTTCCTTGAGTCAACTGCTCTATTGTGCAAATGACATATTGCAAGGAATATAGTAGTGAATTGTAGGAAACTATTTGAAGATAAAAAGACCTGGGATAGTTTCAATTTCATGTGGTATTATCTGGAGGACTCTGAAACTGTTGAAGATTATTTCATAAGGCTATTATCTATCGAACAATTATTTCACAGGTATCTATCAAAAAAAATTATTATTTTGGTTGATTTTGCATTGAAATGTATTGATTTATCTATCAAACACTTATTCCACAGGTATCCAAGAGCCATAATTATATCAAATCGGTGTGGCTCGATAAATATAAGGAGAAATTTGTTGCTGTTTGGGCTAATAAATCGATGCATTTCAGTAATAGGACTACAAATTGAGCTGAAAGCCAACATGCAAAGCTGAAAAAATATTTATAAAATTAAATTGGGAATTTTGTGTCCGTCTGGTCATAGGTTCATAGTCTTTTGGGATACACAACCCACTTCTATCAAAGCATCACTCGAAAAAAGTGTCAATTTTGTGCAACTTGATTTTAGAACTTCAATATTCAACGAAGTAAGAGGTTCTATTTCAACTGTTGCATTATATCATATTTTGGCAGAGGTGAAACGTTATAATAATGTTGGCCATGATCTTGACCTCTGTGGTTGTCAAATCCAATTACCTCACGGGTTGCCTTGCGCACATGAGATCTCTAAGTACAGGATGGAAGGCCGTCCAATTCCTCTATCTTCAATTGACCCATTCTGGAGAAAGCTAGACTTCAAACCCACCACTACATTGGAAGAGGATGATATAAATTGCACTATTGAGATTGATTTATTCACGGAAAAATTTAAAAAAATAGTTGAGACCTGGTAAATTTCGATTGCTACAGAAATTACGTGAAATTATAAATCCCTCATCTACTTTACTTGCAGAGCCAAAGGTGAAGAAGCAAAGTCGTGGGCGACATAATTCAAAGAAAAAGGTTGACTAAAACTTGGACGAAATTCTTCTGGAATTAAATATGCGGAGGCTAATGATTCTCCGATATTGCAAAGCTGACACAGTTATTCATCAACTTATGTTCCATATTTTTCATCAACACGGAGGTTCTCGGTCGATGAGAGAATGCATAGCACTTCGGTCGATGAAAGAATGCATAGCAGTTCGGTCGATGAGAGAATGCATAACAATTCGATTAATGAGAGAATGCATAACAGTTTAGTCTATGAGATGTTCCACAATAGTTCAGCCTATTATAAACAGTTTTCAAGTCACATACATCCGTATATTATATATATGACTGATGTTGTTACTGATGAAAATTGTGATTTCCGTAGTGTAGTAGTGACATTGCAAATGGAAGATGGTATGCATGGACTCGTGTAAGATATGATTACTAACAGAGCCGAATAACAACGTTGATGAATATGCATCCTTGTATGGAATGAGGGAAAGGTTTTCATTTATAAGGCAATCATTGGCATTTTTTTTAGAGATACAGATCGACATCGGTGGCTCATTGGATGAATTTTTCAGACATGAGTCATCTGATTGCATCATGCTACGATGTTGCTTTCATTCTAATAAGTGAAAAACAATCCATGACGTTTCTTCCTTTGCGGTCTGCCCCACCACCACCACAACAACAACGTGTTATATGTCTCAGACATGTTAATCAAAACTGAGAGTTCGATGTTTCTCTCACCAAGATTGTTAGTCAACAAATATGGAAATTAAATCCGAAAAGTAAAAATAAATCATAACACCATGATTTTAACGAGGAAACCTTATTGGGAAAAACCTGGAGTCTATGAGCGACCAACCTGAAGAACAATTCACTAATCATAAATCAAGAGTACAACCCTATCTTTGACCTAAAGACATCGCTCGTACATCCCATTCATTCAGTGTATATTTCTCCTTCACACTCAACCCACCTAGGTAGAGTTCGCTTTTGGCGCCTCCAAAAGACGTTACGAACAAGGAATCACTCATTTTCACCACGAACACAAATAAACTATGAAACTCTTTCTCAAGCTAATCTCTCAATTTACATGAATAATCTCATCATTACAAGGATAATATGAGAGGATAAAACTAACGACTGAAGCTCATATATTTTGGAATTAAGTGTTGCTTCCGGCAACTCTTCAATTGTTGTCTTGCACTTTATATAGGATAAAAGTCACACCATGATAAAAATTCCTTCTTAACTCCTGTAAAGCATCATGAGATAAAACAAAATACTGCAAGAGATATTGGTTAATTATCAACAAAAGACTCCAAGAGTCCAACTTGATATAGGACAAGAATTTTCGTGCAACCAAAAGTCTCCACTTGACTTGTATCATAACACAAAGCATGCAACACCAATTTAAATCCCACTAGAACATTAACACTTAAACAAACAAATTTAATATCCCACTAGGATTTGAACACTTAGACACAACCATATCTTTATCTCTTTGTAAAGACCTATGAGTATATGACACATATCATATTAAAACAAAACTCATGCACACTTTACATTAAAGCCCAATATTAAAGCCCATGGTTTAAGTAAGAAGTTATAGTTCACGCAGGCTACTGAAGTAGGTTACTGAACCACCGCAGTAAGTTACTTCACTGCACATAATCACCCAATTGTCAAGATTAAATGTCTCACAATTGTCAATCAGTTTTTTTTCTTAAATTAAAAACCAGCAAAAACCATCTTGTGGAGGTTTCCTTGGTTCCTAATTCTCCAATGCCTCCAATCATGCTTCAATGGGGCGCATTCAGGCACCAATGTGTAGCACAATAGAGATTAATTTATGAACAAAATTTCCTTGATTATAGGCTGATATGGAATCAATTGAATGTATCACAGTTAAATGTGCATTTAGATTCTGATTGGTTTGTTTGGTGATTTATTTCCTTTGATGTAGTTGAGAATGTTTGTGATTGTATCCTTGTAACATTTGTTTTACTTCTAGTCCAATATTTTTTTTTTAAAATTTTCTATTGTGCTTTTCTTGAATTTTTTCGAATAAATAATAGTTAATAATATTTTATTGATTAATAAATTTTATAATATTTTTTCTTTTTAAATATGATTATATTTAATTAAAAATACAAAAGAGAAAAAATGTAACACAAAACAGCATATTCGTGCCTCAAATTATTCGAAATTGTCTTGACTGACTTCAGCTTTATAAAGCATCCTCGGCCTTCATTTAGCAAAAACATATCTGTATTTAGCAACTACTTTCTGTAGATAGAGAACTTTTGAAATGTCTACGCTCTCTTCCCCATTCGGTTGGTTGTCAGTTGCTGGGAGAAACTACATTTTGTTTTTAATATTTCATTTACATCATGAAAGAGAAAATCTGATTTATCTATTATTATATCATTTTCTCTGTTTCCATTGTCGTTTCTCTCACCTAATGCTGAACTAGCATTCAAACATAATGCATGCAGCATGCATAAGCTTCAATAATTCTTGTCCATCACCCGAGGTTCATCATGATAGAAAATATCTAGGTCTCTTAGATCTTGTAGCTGGAAGGTTGGGCACCAACAATGTGATGACTGTAGTGCCCGAAATCTACAATTAAAGAATTCTACCATCTCAGCTTCAAGTTGGCCTAGACAATTCTCTCAAATACTTTAAGAGGCTCTAGCTCCTCCACGCATTCAAAAAATAGAATCATGAGAAACCCAAAGACCGGTTTGTGGGGTTCCGGTAGTTGGGGCTCCGACGATCAACTCAGTTTCAAGTGAATGGACGGACTGCGACTGTGGTGGTGATTGGAAAAAGTAAGCTATGTTTGGGAATCAGCTCAAAAGAGTGGTTGAGAGAGTTAGTTTGGTTTGTGTTCCTGAGGTTCTCAGATGTCCATCCCCCTCCTCAATGGAGGGGATACTTTATTTATAAATTCTCCTCTTACTATTTTTAGTAAGGGTGTTCAAGTAACTTGGCGTTGAGGGGACAACCTGACAATGAAGGGAAAAGTCTGTGTAGGAAGTGACAGCTGTTTTATGGTATATCAGTTAGTAAAGGTGTTTTTGGAAAAAAGACAATATGAAAGCTTTAAATGAAAGGAATGAAACCTGCAGCCTGACAGAGGTGTCAGACAGTCTATCTTGACGGGTGACCGTTCTAACAAGGCGCGTGGTGAGGAGGCGATCTCAAGAGTTGGCGAGGTCTGTACTTACTTTAGTTTAGAGCTTTATCCTCTGCTAGAAACCAACATTGGCAACCTCCCATGCTCATGGTCTCGTCGACCAGTTGTGCAACATGAGTTGGCGAGCTACAGCTAGAGCTAGTGCAAGCTTCAATCCTTATTCGCGGGCTTTCCCTAGTGACACTGTTTATTGGGCCGAAGTTTGGGCTTTGAGTTCTGGACTTGGTTTAAATAATTGGGCCTTTGACCAGTCAAATGTTGACTGGATATTAACGGATCAAAAAAAGGGCCTGACCCAATTTTGGTCACTACAGTTTGTCACCCACTCCTTGAAGTGATTTTGGTTAGTTCGAGGAGTATAGTCTTTGCATCCTATTTATGAACATGTCCAACAAGAATTCTGGAGTTACCAAAATGGGTGCAATACCAAGAAGTAAACTGACACATCAAATGGAGCCGCCAAGAGGCGAGCTATTGAAAGTGCGCAGCCCAGCGACGAGCTATGAATGAGATCTGATGCCTAGAGGCGAGCTTTGTGTGAAAAATGTTGCCTAGAGGCGAGCTCTGTATGAGAAACGCTGCCTAGAGGGGAGCTCTGTTCATACAATATCATAAATAGACTAAAACCCCTATCGATGTAGAACAATAATACACAGCTGTCTGTGACTTACTCGAAATTCGAGGAAAATTATTTGTTGATTCAAAAAGTCTTTTAATAGCCTTACACGTCATTAGGATGCATGTATTTACGTTTCCCGGGCTGATCACAGCTATCCTCCCTTGGATAACGTGTCGTAGAAGAGTTACTCCGCAGTCGTAATCCCTGTCTCGTTTCCACAAAAATGACGTTTCGTAAAGCGTGAAGTAATCATGGCATTTAAACACCTCGTGCACGGTTATAGGTACCAATTTAAATACAAATAAAAGGCCCAGAACTTGCACCTTTACTTTTTACTCTATGGATTTCAAATTTAAGGTACGAAATTCTCTCTGATAATCTTTCTCTTCTTTTTTCCTTCTCCAATCAGGTTCTCGTGCCTCTAGCAATGGCTTCTGCTAGCGAGTCTAGAAGAGAAAACTCCGGTAATACCCCCATAGAGGAGGAGGTGCGTCCTGAAAGCCCTATGGAGCATGGTCTCTTGCAGTCGGAGCGAAATTCGGCTAGCAAGTATAGAGATGGTGACAAGAACTGGTTGAGAAAAGTGTGCCAAATCCCTCCGTTAGTTAAGATCAAAATTCCAAGAGCCGAGGAACGGGCGGACACCGTTATCCCAGACCACTCCACGATGTATCAGATTATGTTCAAAATAGGGTTCCGGCTTCCAATGTCCGGACTTCTGGCTCAGGTACTTCGACACTTTAAGATCACCCTCAGTCAGTTGCTACCAAATGCCTTAAGGATCATTATTGGGATTCAAAGCATGGCGGGGAATTTAAACGTACATTTTGGCATTGAGGAGTTCTGCAGTGCGTACAAAGTCAAGAAGCATAGCAAAAAGGCACTGGTGACGTACCACTACTCCAATGACTGAAGCTTAAAGAGGTCAATGAAAAGGAAACACAAGCTTTGCTTTTTGACGTGGTAAGATTTAAAGATCTCGAGGCTGTGCAACAAAAGAAATTTGCTGAACTTAAAGGTACCTTGGCCTCTTACCTCTCCCTCATAGAAAAATTGAAGACCGAGGTGGCAACTAGTAAAGGATAGGTAACTGGCGAGGTAAATGATCTGAAGGTTCAGTTGGAGACAGAGAAAGAGAGACATGCGAGGGAGAAAGAAGAGAGCGTAATGGAGATCGAGTCTTTGAGACACAAGATGGCATTGATCGGAGGGTTGGCGGCGACAAAGAAGAAGCTGGAGCTCCTGCAAGACTTTGAGGAAGGGAAATTAAATTTCCTAGATGTTACTGGCGAGATTGCCAACTGCAAGGAAGCTCTAGCAGAAGACAAAGACTAGCATTTAATAGTGTTAACTCATATATCTTTTATTTTTATTTTTATTTATGTAATGAATGGTTTATCAAATGTTTATTTAAGAACATTTAATATGTGACAAGTTTTGAGAAAACATATCTGATGAGTTCCTTTGCTAACTGCATTAGGTCGCCAAAAAAGATTGCCTCCCCTCATTCCTTTTTTACGCCTTGTTGTCGAAGAGGTGTAGTAGGAGCTAATTTTGTCATAAATTCATGAGCAAATAGGTCAGATGGGTTGAGGAAACGTTCGTCAACCCTCCGACGCTCAACATTAGACATTTGAAAAATATAAGTATTACAAACAGATAATTGAAAAACAAACAAAAACTCAAAAGTGATATAGCTTCAAGTGCACAGTGTTCCACCTATTGGCGATTTGCTTTCCGTCCCTTGTCTGAAGCTTGTAGGCTCCATGTTCCAAAGACTTGGCGATGAGATAAGGTCCTTCCCAGCTAGGCCCCAGCTTGCCTGCATTGAGCTCCTTCGTATTCTGGAAGACTTTTCTGAGAACCCAGTCTCCCTCCTTGAAGGTTCTAGCTCTTACATTTTTGTTGAAGTGTTTGGCTGCCTTCTTTTGATAAAGAGTTGTTCTCACCAAAGCTGTCTCTTGTGCCTCATCAATTGTATCCAAACTGTCGCTGAGTTGAACCCTGTTTGATTCTTTGGTTGCCCATTGATAACAAGTTGAAGGCAAACCAACCTCAACTGTTAGAACTGCTTCTGAACCATAAACAAGGGAGTATGGAGTTTCACCAGTTGTTGAACTCGCCGTAGTTCTATAGGACCATAGCATGCTTGGTAGTTCATCTGCCCATGCTCCCTTAGATTTCTCCAGACGCCTCTTCATAGTGTTCAAAAGGGTTTTATTGGATACTTCATCTTGACCATTCGACGGTTGATATCTCGGAGTAGAAAAACTGAGCTTTATCTTCCAGGTTCTGCAGAAGCTCTGAAAATCATGACTAATGAACTATGAACCATTATCCGTTACTATCTCCTTAGGTAACCCAAAACGAAAAATGATATTTCTCTACACAAATTTTCGAACTCGAGAAGTAGTCTATTAGGGCGAGGAAGTGAGTCCTTTGAGCGGGTGCAGTGGGTAAGGGCCCCACTATATCCATCCCGCATTTCATGAATGGCCAGGGTGACTGGACGGAGGTGAGCCTTTCTGGAGGAAGGTGTGAAATTTGAGCATACCGCTGGCACTTATCGCACTTCTTCACATAGTCCAATGCATCTGCTCTCAAAGTAGGCCAGTAATAGCCCGTCCTCAGGCATCTATGAACCAGACTTCTTCCCTCGGAGTGATTTCTATATTCTCTCTCGTGGAGCTCTGCTAATACATACTCAACATTTTCCTTCTCAATACACCTCAGCAAAAGACCAGAGAAAGAACGCTTATAGAGCTCGGCGTTGACCAGCGTAAATATTACAGCCTTAGATACTAACCTTCTCGCCGCACTTCGCTCCAATGGAAGCACGCCATCAGTAAGATATAAAATAAATTCTGCTTGCCAGTCCTTCTGATCACCGTGCTCTATAGACGAGTTTACTGGTAGTACTTCAAAACTCCATTGTTCGCTAATTGCTGGCCACTGCAAATGGATCAAATGAATCATACGCGGCTCGTCAGTTTGAATTGATGAACCAAGAGCTGCAAGTGCATCAACATGAGAGTTTTCTGCCCGAGGAATCTGTGACAAAGAAAACTCTTGAAAGGAATTTTTTAGCTCCTCAACCACCTCTAAATAAGACACCATCTTGGGCTCCTTTGCTTGATAATTCCCCTGAAGCTAATTCACAATAAGCTACGAGTCCGACATCACTGACATAGAGGAAATCTTCAAACCTTTTGCGAGCTGCAGCCCAACTATTAGTGCTTCATACTCTGCCTCATTATTGGTTGCTGGAAACTCACATCTAACGGCTTGCTGTATCAAATGTCCAAGTGGGGATTGCAGAACCACTCCTAGACCATTTCCTTTACAATTACTGGCCTCATCAACCCACATTGTCCAACTATTAGAAAGTTGGAGTTCACCGCTCGCCACCTCTCCAGCAAACTCCTCGCCCAGGGTAAAATCTACAACGAAGTCCGCCAATACCTGAGACTTAATAGCCGTCTTAGGTTGATAAGAAATGTCATATTCGCTGAGCTCAACAGTCCATTTGAGCAGCCTCTCAGAAAATTCAGGCTGGTGGAGAACCTTATTCAGAGGGTAACTGGTCACTATTGAGATGGAGTGGCTTTGGAAGTAGGGCCTGAGTTTCCTTGCTGCTACCACCAGTGCTAGAGCTAATTTCTCCATCTGACTGTACCTCTATCATGCACCAAGTAGACTTTTACTCACACAGTACATAGGTCATTGTGCGCTCCCTTCCTCTCTGACCAATACTGCACTCACAGCAGTTAGTGATACTGCGAAATAGACATACAGCAACTCTCCGACAACTGGCTCTGACAACAAGGGTGGCAAGGTCAAGTACTCTTTCAACTGCTGGAAAACTTCTTCAAACTCAGAGGTCCACTCAAAGTTGCTGGCTCTCTTTAGTGTGATGAATAGGTGCTTGCACTTGTCTGAAGATCTAGTGATGAATCTTCCTAGAGCTGCCAACCTTCCAGTTATCCTCTGCACATCTTTGATACACCTTGGCGAGGGAAGATCCAAAATAGATCGGATCTGATCTGGATTAGCTTCAATCCCTCTCTGTGTGACCAGATAACCCAAGAACTTTCCTGAGGTCGCACCAAAAGAGCACTTTGCTGGGTTGAGCTTCATGTTATACTCCAAGAGTAACTCAAAAGCTTGCTGCAAGTGTGCTAAGTGTTGGGTAGCTTTGAGGGACTTAACTGGCATATCATCTATGTATACTTCCATAGTGTCTCCTAGCAACCCAGAAAACATTTTATTCACCAACCTCTGATAAGTTGACCCGACATTCTTCAAACCGAATGGCATCACCTTGTAACAATAGATTCCCCTTTCTGTCATAAATGCGGTACTCTCCTGATCCCCTAGGTGCATCAAAATCTGGTTATTTCCTGAGTAAGCATCCATCAAGGAGAGGAGCTCATGCCCTGCAGTAGCATCCACCATCATGTCAATATGTGGTAGGGGGAAAGGATCCTTCAGACACGCCTTGTTGAGGTATGTGAAATCAATGCAAACCCTCCATTTGCCATTCTTCTTCTTCACGACCACCACGTTTGCAAGCCAATCTAGATACTGTACCTCCCTTACAAAACCATTTTCAATCAGCTTTTCCACTTCTACGTTGATCACCTGATTTCTTTCTGGGGCAAACTTCCTCTTTTCTAGCGAACTGGAGGATAACTAGGATCGACCTGCAACTTATGAACTGCTACCTCAGGGTCAATACCAGTCATATCAACATGAGACCAAGCAAAACAATGCTGATGCCGAGCTAAAAATGATATGATCAAATCCTTCAATTCTGGTAGCAGACGTGCTCCAACAAAAACTTTCCTCTCGGGGAACTCCGGGAAATCTGTACTTCATCTAACTCCTCCATTTTTGGTTCATTTGGCGAGTAACTGGAGCTCCCATACTGTAATTTCTATGCTGACTCTGTAGGTTTTTTCATGGAGTTCTTATAGCAGTTCCTCGTAGCCAACTGTTCACCTAGGACCTCGACCACGCCATCGTTGGTAGGGAACTTCAGGATCTGATGGTAGATGGATGGGACAATCCTCATCTCATGAATCCATGGGCAACCAACAATTATATTATATGTAGAAGGAGAATCCACAACCACGAATTTTGTATGCGTATTTACTCCTCCAATAAAGACTGGCAAAGCAATCTCACCCACAGAGAACTTCGACTCGCCGCTGAATCTGTACAATACTGTCAGCTGCCTGAGGATATGGTCCTCATCAATTCCCATCAACTTCAATAAACTAAGGAACAAAATATTTGCAGAGCTTCTTTCATCAACCAAGATCCTCTTTACGTGAATGTTGGCGACCTAGAGAGTGACAACCAAAGCATCATGATGAGGATGCAGAAGGCGAGCTTCGTTGTCAACAAAGGCCATCACTTTATTTGTCGCAACTATCAAGCACATTCCCATTCTACAGTCAGGATTTACTGCCTCTCTAACACTACGGCGAGCTGCAGAGTGAGAGACTCCACTGATCTCTGATCCTTCAGATATCACATGCATAGTTGGTAGACCATCTGCCTGTTTGGCTTCTATCTCAATGCCCTTTGCGTACACTTCTTTCCCTTTCTCTGTCAACAAGTCCCTGAGGTGTCCTCTCTTCAATAGCTTGCCGACCTCAATCCTCAGAGAATTACAGTTCTCCGTGTTATGGCCGTGGTTGCGGTGATAATCGCACCACTTAGAGGTGTCCATATTGATGAAATCTGGCTTCCTCAGCCACTTGACTGTATCTTCCATAGACTTCATTACTGCCACAACTTCATGTGGCTCTATACTTAAAGAGTAATCTGGTGCTCTCATCTGAAAATCTCGTCGAGGACCACCTTGCCCAGATTGACTTGGGATTGGATGGTTTTCTTTGGAGGTCATATTCTCATCCAATGGGCGAGCGCGTTTCTCACCCTTCAAGTCACTATTTGACGCTTTCGGTTCCAATCTCCTAGGATCCTCCTCCCACCTGATCTGGATGGTAGCTCGCAAGATGACGTCCTCCATAGTCTGACAGTCATACTTTGTCAACTCTTCGTACAAACCGATGTCGAGTAAGACACCATTCTTGAAAGCTCGGAGCACCGTCTCCATGTTACAGTTGGGAATAGAAACTCTCTCTTTATTATATCTTGTGAGGAAACTCCTAGTTGACTCCCCAGGTACCTACTGGACCTTGTACAAGTCATCTGAACACTTTTGTATTTCTCTGTTGCTAGCAAAGTGTAGAAGAAAGGCATAAACCATCTGGGCAAAGATGGAGATACTATTATTGGGCAGACTAATGAACCACTGAAGGGCTGCTCCAGCTTAGCTTGAGCCAAAACCCTTGCATATACACGCCTCCCTAAGGTGCTGAGGGATCGCTGTAGCAAGCATCTTCTGCTTATAATGGGCTATATGATCGCCAGGTTCGGATATTTCCTCATAGAACTTCATGCTAGGGACCATGAACCTCAGAGGTAACTTTGACGAGGTGATATGCTCAGCAAAAGGAGAATCAGCATAATAGGTGTCCGAGGTCCTCTTCAAAGGAGCTGCGACCTCGGGCACTTTGTTCATTCTAGCCTCTATCTCACCTAGGCGACGAGCAAACTCATTCTCATCATTCTGTCGTACCACATCCCTGCCATTCTGGCGAGGAGCACTTTCAGGAGGTGGAGGTGGTAGAGTGTGTTCTTGCTGATACAAAAATCCTCCAGAGACAAAATGACTGCGTAAGAAAGGGTTTTCTAAAGGAAACGTGCTCCCAGCAGGGGCTTGCTCTGCGGTTACTAGTGAGTGCCTAGGAGTGATAGGAGATTTATCAGCTTTAGCTCGCTCCGCCATCTCTGCATGACGCTCTTCTCTTTGCCTATTGTTCTCGGCCTCAACGGACTCCAGACGAGCCATAGTTTGGTGGAGTTCCTCCCTCATGGCAGCCAGTTGCGCCAAAATCTCTGTGACATAGCTAGGTGTTTCAGACATGGTCAGCAGTTTACCGAACAAAATATTTGCAATGTAAGAATTACCAAGGCCCCACGGTGGGCGCCAAATTGTAGTGCCCGAAATCTACAATTAAAGAATTCTACTAGCTCAGCTTCAAGTTGGCCCAGGCAATTCTCTCAAATACTTTAAGAGGCTCCAGCTCCTGCACGCATTCAAAACAGAGAATCATGAGAAACCCAAAGACCGGTTTGTGGAGTCCCGGTCGTTGGGGCTCCGACGATATTAAATCAGTTTCAAGTGAATGGACGGACTGCGACTGTGGTGGTGACTGGAAAAAGGAAGCGGTGTTTGGGAATTAGCTCGAAAGAGTGGCTGAGAGAGTTAGTTTTGTTTGTGTTCCTGAGGTTCTCAGATGTCCATTCCCCTTCTCAATGGAGGGGAGACTTTATTTATAAATTCTCCTTTTACTATTTTTAGTAAGGGTGTTCAAGTAACTTGGCGTTGAGGGGACAACTTGACAATGAAGGGAAAAGTCTGTGTAGGAAGTGACAGCTGCTTTATGGTATATCAGTAAGTAATGGTGGTTTTGGACAAAAGGCAATATGAAAGCATTAAATGAAGGGAATGAAACCTGTAGCCTAACAGAGGTGTCAGACAGTCTATCTTGACGGGTGACCGTCCTAACAAGGCGCGTGGTGAGGAGGCGATCTCAAGAGTTGGCGAGGTCTGTACTTACTTTAGTTTAGAGCTTCATCCTCTACTAGAAACCAACATTGGCGACCTCCCATGCTCATGGTCTCGTCGACCAGTTGTGCAACATGAGTTGGCGAGCTAGAGCTAGTGCAAGCTTCAGTCCCTGTTCGCGGGCTTTCCTTGGCGACTCTATTTATTAGGCCGAAGTTTGGGCCCTGAGTTCTGGACCTGGTTAAACTAACTGGGCCTTTGACCAGTCAAATGCTGACTGGATATTAATGGGTCAGAAAAAGGGCCTGACCCGATTTTGGTCACTACAATGACATTATTGTTAAGAGCTGATGCCATCATCTTCTGTCAATGCTTTATCTGTGTTCCCCATCTTGATGATCTGTAACACATTGCTTTTTGTTCATCCTCTGTGTAGCTCCAAACGATCTTCGGCACTTGTTTTTTTTTCAATCGTGTATGAGTTTTGGTATAGCTGCTGTTATGAGGGCCAATGGACGAATATTCGGCAATCAGCCTCGTTTGCTCAAGTAGCTCCTAAAAGCTCTCGCCAAAGCGTCTTCTGTGAAATCATCTGCTTGCTGCATATTTATTAATCTTTCGTATGAACTTTTGTAGTCTTTGTACTTGAAAGTTGAAACTGTCAATTAGTCTATCCGAGGGTTTGGTAACAGCAAGGAAGCACGGACACTTGCTCGAGACATGTCGGACACATGTTACTGTGTCATGCAAAAAAAATAAATAAATAAATAAATTGCATGCAATTGTGGGACACACGGTGCATGACACTTTTTCTGATTGATGAAAGTCAACTTAGTACTTTGTATAAATTAAAGACAAATTATTTTAATACTTTGTTTTTGATAGACAAATAAGAATTTTTTTCTCTTTTCAACGACAAATCAAAGAATATTTTTTGCCTTCTCACTTCTTTCTTAAACGAAAAATCAAAGGAGATTTTTTTGCCTTCACAATTCTTTAAACGTTAGAGGCAGAGACTGAAAAGACAAAACCTAGGCCGGAGCCTGCTTGATTTGTAATTGAATAATTATTTGAATTAAATTTAAATATATTTATTAATTATTTATTTGTCGTATCTTTCACGTGTCGTGCCCTTAAAATTTTGAGAATTGCTGTGTCGACGTATTCGTGCAATGTCGTGTCCGACATCAATATCCGTGTCCGTGCTTCCTAGGGTAACAAGAAAATGATATCTATCTCAAGCTTATACATCACATCACATGATATTCCATAACCCGTGTAAGCATCTGCTGCTCTGAGAGCTTGTTTTTTTGCTTCTGAGTCATTATTATTTCGTTCTTTTTGGTCCTAATCTGTGGGCCTGAACTTGCACATTTTGTATTTGCCAGAACGAAAGATGTCTGAGGTTACAGAAGGCTATAATTTTATCTACCCAAAAAAAGTGTTAAAAAAAACACTGAAACGGTTCTCAATCATGACAACCATGGTTGGTGAATATAAAATATACACAAATGGTTTGCTTTCTGAATAAGGAGAAACAACAAAGAAAGCCGAACTGAAGGGGGGTGGTGGGTACATAAGGAAGTGGGTAATGAAAAGGGAAAAAATGAAACTTGGAAGCAGGCTGCATACATAAAAACGAAAACGAAAACCCAATACACATTCAATAAAACAACAAGATCGCATCACATAACATGGAAAGAGCTTTAAAAGCAAATCTGTACATAAAAAGTGGGTTGGGTTTTCTATCAAATCCAAATGGACGATTTTTATTTTGCATTCAGTTTATTGACAAGCATGCGATACTAGCCCTTGGCCTCGAAGGGATCGAGCTCGGTGCCTTCTCTTGAAAACGTCTTGCCTAAATTTCTTGGTCTCACTTTGTATCTCCATCAATGGTTTCCTTTCCATATTCTCCTTTTCTCTTTCCAACATTTTTTTCCTCTTGGCCACTGCCATGGCTGCATCCTCGCTCTCCTGCTCTTGTTGCACTGCTTCTTCCTACATGAACAATCATGTTCATTTGCAAACGTCTATGGTGCAATACATAATTATTCAAACAATATAAGCTTGCAATCAAGAAATGATTCATTTCAAGGTACATGGTGTTTAGATGTCAATGTTTCAAGGATCGTGCATCACATTCAGTGATTTGATATTCTATGCAGAAACCCCAATATGGTAGCTTTAACTTTATTTGTGTCGTCTCTACCAAAATCAATTCTATTGTGATAATAAATTTAAAGGGGAAAGAATTGACCATCAGGACCTGAAGATTTTGTATGAGGCTGTCAAGGGACTTTATTTTCCTATGCGGCCAACGAGGAATTCCAAGTTCTCTGCACTTCCTTTTCAAAACTGTGAGGCCAATTCTCAAATTCCTCGAGGCCTCCACAATCGGAAGATCAAAGTATTTAACAATATCTTCTAGAGAAATTCCAGCTATGTCTTTGGTGGCAGCTCGTTTTCTTTTCTTTTCTATAGCACCTGTATTTTTTTTTCAAGCTATGTAAGTATCAACTCATGAACACATTAAAATCTCACGAAAAGATGAAAAAACAAATTTCTACACACTTGCACAAAAACGAATACACCCTCACAACCCTCTTCTAGAGCCATTACTAGTTATCTTGTCTTCTAAAAAAAATGATTTCGTAGTTATTTGGACACAGGAAGCTTTAAAAACTCACCTGGTGAACTTTGTACAGCTTTTTTGTTTTCTGATAGTTCAGATGAAGCAACTGAACGTGATATACAGTTAAGATCCAGACCGAACACCGGTAGAATTCTTCTAGATTTATGGAAGCCTTCTCTATTCACTTCATGCATTTCTTTGGATGCTATATCTTCAGTTCTATTTCTACAGTTTAACTGGAAATCATTTGAAGATCATTAACAGTCTAGGTATTTTCTCCAGTTTTGGATTTCTGAATAACAACATAAATATTCATCTATCAAAATATACAGATCATGATTGTGGCAAATACAGGTCATGATTGTGGCAAATTATTTCAAAATGTTTGGAAAACCAATCTAGAAAGTCCAGAAAATTTGTACTCACTAGATGGCATGGCCTGGGTTAGGATGAGAACTTCAAACAAAAGAGTAATATAGAACACAAAAATAGGTATTTTTAACATGAAAACAGGCAGTCAGGAGCAAGCGAAAAGATATTAAGTGAACCTGCCAAAATAAAGAATCTTTCATCGCTAGACAACTTCACGTGATCAAAAACCTCTCAAACAATTAAGTTTGCAAAAGCTACCAATCTTGAGACACAACATAACAATAGCAAATAAGAACTATCAAGAACAGAAAATAAACTAGAAAACAAAAACACTTTAAAAAAGCACTTCCATAACCGTTAATATCAATCAAATAAAATATTTTTTCCTCTACAATTGAATGAGACACCTGGTTAAGCGTAACAAAATATTTATTTTTCAACAAAACCTATTTCTCAAAATCTATCAATCATAAGAAACAAAAAAATACAGAAGTGGAAGCACAAGAACAAGAAGGAAAAAAAAAGGAGGGGGCTTGTTGTTGAAATTAAAAGAGTGTAGAAGAAGAATTAGTCAGAGAGATAGCGATGCAACAGAAACAGCTTCGCATGGAAAAATCATATGTTTGTCAATACCAGAAAACTCCTCGCCGTTGGAATCCCACAGCCGTTTTGGAAAAATTACCAATCTTAACAGATGCAACACGATCAAACAAACAAGAAGTATAAGAAAATCAAAATTGACGGAATAAAAAAGATTGACCTTGGAATTGAGTGTATAGAAGGAATGCGGATGGAAGCTAGAGGAGGATCAGCCAAACTGCACAAATGCATGCTCCTGATTAACTCTGCAACAACGGAAAGAAGTTGAAGCCCAGAAACATTTGTGAACCCTAAGCTTCAAAAATCGAATTTGTTGTTCAAATCATCAGAGAAAACACAAATTCAGAATCGAAAGAGGTACCTGCTCTGCTCTGACAGAGATTTTTGGACAATGGATTTAGAATGGTCCACGAAAAGGAAGCCACCATGGATAGCGGGAGAGAGAGAGAGAGAGCGAGAGAGCGAGACAACAACGGTGCTTGCATGATCTCTGCTACACTTGGCTTCACTTTCCAGGTACAGCCAAACCAAATTATTATAGATAGTGTTTTGCTAAATTTTTTTTTATTTAGCATATAATTTGGCTTATATTTTTGATAGAATATATACTGTTTGAATTACGTACATATATATTGTTTTAAATATTAACATGTCTATATGTTATTTCAGATATTATGCCTAATTATTATATATAGGGATAGTAACATAAATTAAAAATATTTTTAAAAAATATATATAATACTTTTAATTATTTATATTTAAAAATATATTTATTTATATTTAAAAATATATTTATTTATATTATTTATTATTATATCTATCTATCTATTTTTATACCTAAAACTGAAGCTGAGATTAGCCACGTCAGCAAATTATTGAACTAAACATGATAAGTGTTTTTACTTGAAATAATTATTTACTAATAAGAAATAAAAGATTGTTTCAATCTTCCAGATGGAATTTAATGAATTTTAAAAGGTTTTGTGGTCTTAAATACTCTCCTACCATTTCATCTTCTACACGACTTTCTTTGCCATGTATATTCATGTGTCTTCACGGCCAACCATCGTCAACAAATATTGTTCAAACTTCAAAGAAATAAAACCTGATATAGATGCTTCTGTATCTCTTTTTGCTGGGCAACGCAGGGCTGCCACATCACTTTTATTTAAATAATTTTTGAATTTAATCCTTATTTAATTTGGGATAAATAAATAAGAAAAAACACTTAAGCCTAATCCACCTCTTGGTTCTCCTCTCCTTCACGACATTTCGTATAGGATAATTAACGGGTGCCTATCACTGTATCTCATACAAACAATCACTCGATTCCATTCATGCATCGTTTCTTACAAGGGAAATAATGGGCGCCTTTCGCTTCACGTGCTCAAAATGGGAATATAAAGATCAGGAGAGCAGTTCAATCTCTATTTTTTTAACAACTTGAACGATGGAAAGTGAGGACCAAAGCAATTGAAGATATGAAGAATCGACTTCTCCTCCGTTATGATTTCTACCTTTTTTGTTTTCCAACTTATAGTTAGCCGGGAAATTTGACAAAATGACCCATTTACAAAACATTTTTAGCGATTTAACCATTTTTAAAAAAAAAGTTATTTTCTAACCTTTTTTACCATGGAAAGGTCCCAAATGTCCCTGCCACACTTTCCAAAGCATTGATTATATTATATTTGTTAAAAACGGTCAAATCAAATTCACCCACTAGTCTCCCTTTTCAAACAAAAATTGCAGAAAACGAATGAGAGAGTTTTTGAAGAGATTTTCTATCCTAACTTCTCTTTTGATGACTTTGGTTGCAATCGTCCACCATACTCATCCTCTACCGAAGCTTCTGCTTATGCTGAAGATGCGCTCCCGATTGAGTACAATAGGGATGGTCATCCTAAGCCCTGACTCGCTCTAGGTTTTGTTCCAGGTGGGGGAGGAGGGTATGTAGGGCCTAGGCTAGAGCCTTCTTGTGGGTTTGAGACTGATATGAAAAGACCTGGATATGGATCTGGGTCGAGTGGTGGGACTAGATAAGGATAGAGGCCTGAGTTTGAGGAGCCTGAATTAGAATATGAATTTGGTTATGGTTTTGTTACTTTCAGTCATGCAGATGGATCACTTCTTACGCTTAAAGAACTGGGCAAGAAAATTGATAGGCAGGTTACTACTACTCAACTAACCTCTGCAGGAATGTTCGAGAATTATGTTTGTTATACTAAAGCATTTTGTTTAGAACTGTTATGGTTTTGTTTAGAACATTTATAGTTTTGTTTAGAACATAGATATTATAGGGTTTCAGAAAAGTTATATTTTTTTGGAAACATAATTTTTTTAGAATTAACTATTACGTGTTTTATTTATCAAGTGTTATAGTTTTGTTTGGAATATATTATTTTATTGGTTGGTTTTGCTCAGAACTTTAGGCTTTGATTTGGTCGAGTTTGCCACAATTGATGAAAGATCTAGTGACAATCTCAACCGACATAACATACAATAGAGAAAGCATAGAGGAATGTATACTCATGCAAGTACAACTTATGTCTTGTAACCAAACAATTGTTGTTCGGCAAAGATCTAACCCCGGATCACACTTGTAACGCCCCGTCCTACGAAACCCTAATTCATGGGTTCGTAGTCCAGAACTCTACCTTTTTTACATCCCTATCCATCAGAACCACCTAATTCTATATTTCTACAGAGAAACTTAATTACTGTTAGTATAAAAATTAAATACTTTAACTAAATAAACTTATTAAATAACTCAATTTAATCATCCTAATTTCAATGATCATTTAACCATCATAATTCCATAACTATAATTAAAGTAAGAAAGTACAATACATACTTCCTGATTTTTTTTTAATCTTTTGTTCATTCATGATAAATTGAATACCAAAAATAATTGGTAAACCTAAATATAATTATTAACCTTAATATGAACTAACAAAATCTAACTCCAGCACATGAGCATCCTTTCTATGGATCCGCAGTCACACCATCAATAGCTAGGTCAGCTTAATTATTAAGAATTCAATACCTGTATCACAGAATATAGTGAGCTAAAGCCCAACAAGTAATACTTATGCATGAATGCACGTGAACATTATATTAAGTATTCTATCAATGAACACTTTTCGGTTGGCATACATTTCCATTTTCATTTCCAGTACCAATTCCATTTCCAATAAACCTCAACGTTAACTTTTTAGTACACCCTTCCTTGAGCAGCAGTACCCGGTTCGTAAAAACATTTTCCTTTTTCTCTTAAATGCATGTGTCATGTATGTCATGATGTGCTATACTTCATGCAATACAACTATTAACTGTTATATCTAAATATCATCACATAACAGTTCACCATTTACAGATAACTCATCATCGTCAGTTCAGTCTCATATATATATACATTTCGTCACATGACAGTTCGCAATTGACTAATACCAAAATCACTATCATCAAGTTGATGTCGTATAAACCACATAGTCAATACAAATATTATTATAACAATATCAGTCTCATCATAATAACTCGATCATACTATCATACATACAAATATACATACATACACACACATACACACATACATACAAATATATGAACTGTAAAATTTGCAATCATTCAACATGCAATTCCGTGACACAGGTGAATATTACTTACAGTCGCGTGCTCTCGTAAATTCCAATATTTCCACTATAACAGTTTACTCCTGCAACCCAATAATTCCTTAATTCATTAATATTTATCCATTAATTTCTGTAACTCAATATTACCCACATTCACTAATATTTATCCATCAATTTATCTTAAATAATACCGGTCAAAGCTGGTCAAAATGGCATACCAGTCAACCAAGGCGAGCTGACCTGGTCACTATGGTCGCGGGTTGAACAAACCCGTTTAGCACGCGAGTCGGGTCACCGCCGATAAGGAGGAGATGGAGCCCACGACTGGCATGGTTAGATAGCCGATGGTTCAACTAGTTCGATGGTGGTCGAAGATACCTAAGAGGTGGCGGGAGTTGGGAGAATCGAATGAGAGGATCCAGCGGCCGCCGTGCCTTTTCTTCGTTGTTGTGTGGTGGTTATGGCTCCGTTTCATCCGAAATCGACATCTCAGAACTCCCTGTCTCGCCCTCTTCCTTTCGGTACCGGTCTCATGGAAAACGATCGATGTTAGCACCAACGGTCCTTTCGTCGTCGCCGCCTCCGTCACCGTTTTAGGGTTCCCCTTCTTCCTCGATTTCCGTGCAACAACAATTATATATATTTTTATTTCATTTGCTTTTCTTTTCTTATTTATCATTATGTCCCTGTGCTTATGCTTATTTACACAAAATACCTAGTTGTATTTACAGGATTGTCATTATCTTATTTATTAGTATATTTTTGTATTTAACTTCCCGAATTCATGGCAATTTCATTTTAATCCTATTTTCGATAATTCTTGCACTCACAACTTTTAATTTCACTATAGAATTTATGAAAAGCATTCCAACTTAGGTCACACGTGACATTAACTATCTTACCACATCTACCATCACAGGTTGTCCGAAGGTTCAGAGTGTTACAACACTCTTCGCCATCTGAACCAAGCATGGTATATGGACACATTCGCATTTTCATGTGTTTTGACTTGGTGATATGTTGTTTGTTTCTCGCATATATCTTATTTTTACAGAATTTTGTGTGGTAGGTGTATGAAGTTAGGAAAGCGTGATAGAAAAATATGTAATGTTGTCATCTTTTTTTTATGATTTTTTGTTGCATTTAATGATTGTATTCATGAACATATAATTTTTCATTATGATAGATAACGTTTTATTTATTTATTTTAATTATGGATTGCTTATGATATATGTTATTTGTACATTGTTGAGAAGGTGAGATTGATTTGATTTAATTTTATTATGTGTTTATAACACATTTCATTTGAAAATTTATGAGAGATGAAAGTAGGGTGAAACAGATAACATTATGGGGAAACAAAATAGATAAAATTTCAACATATCCAAACCAGATAACATATAAACAGATACATCATAACAAGTGTAAGGAGAAAATAAAATCCAAAAAGGAAGAAGAAATTGATGCATCTTTTCAGATATAACTTTAATAGATCTGAAACAAATATAATTTTGACATATACAAACAAAACATATACAATATCAGATATTGAAGATAGATCAATGTCTTTACAGATATACGATAACAAGAACAATGAAAAAATAAAATACAAAAAAGAAGAATAAAGATGATACATATTTTCAGATATAATTTTAATAGATCTGAAATAAATATAATATTGACAGACTTGAAACAAGATATAATATTAAAAGTCTGCTTTGAAGATCTATCCTGTAGCAAATGATGGAAGAAGAAGCTCTTATCTCTGTAGCAAAGAAGAAAAATAATTGTCGATCTATGTCACAAGGAAAATAAGAAGAGAGAAGAAGCAACGGTCAAGGAAGAAGAGAAAAGACCATCGTCGAAGGAGATCGACAAAGGAGGAAGAGATCAGCATGTTGGAGTGACATGCTTAACTTTATGACATTATCTTATTTTACGAATAGTATTTTCACTATTTTGGTTAACATACTATTTTTATCTTTTTTTATAATATTTTTATTACTTTGCCCTTGTTAGAACACAAAAGCATTGATTTGTCCTTCAACGTAATTTCTACTTCCATATTTTATAAGTAGTCCGAATTATAGTGGACCTCCTATATATCGTCCACCGGTGACGTTCCCGAATGCCAGATTTTCTACATTTCAGCAATGAGACGTAACAGCCCCAAACGAGTTTTGCTGAAAGACGAAAATATGCAAACAAAATTATTGTATGTAACTTTTGGCCTCAAAGTAATTTAATGGATTTGATTGCATGACCTTTTATTCGAAAAAAAGAGAAAAATAATCAAATCAAGATTAAACTTGCACGCATGTTCTCATACGCAATAACAACATGCTCAAAGAAAATGAAGCAGAAATCATATGAAAATTTACCAATTACGCCATCCCTTATCTACCTAAACTTGAACTCCGCCACTTAAAGAGAGTACATATTCTAATCAATACCTTAATACCAAAAAACAAGAAAGCTTTGGCATCATTAAAAAAAAGTGGATTCACTGCCTTGATCTTGACTCGGCCCTTCTAGCTTCATCTGGTGTTGAAGGAAACAGCTCCACATACCTTCTCCCAATCATCATTTTGTCCTTGCTCATTGCTCTCTTAGCCTCCTCGGTAGAAACAAACTCAACGTATGCCTCTCCAGTAGCTTTACCATCCGGACGGCACGCAATGTGTACCCTATCTTCTACCAGCTTGAAGTCTTTAAAAAATTGGACTATCTCTGATTGTGCCACCGAGAATGGTAGACCGCGCATCTTCAGAATTTCAGTGTATTCCAATTGATCCTTATCACTAAACCTCCTTGCTCGAGATGGGGGAGGACTTCCACGATAATCATTGTCATATATTCCTTCATAATTGACCTCTGTCGCCACAGCATGGTAATAGTCCTGTCTCTTGCACCTGAAAACTTCAACATACCTGCGCCCCATGTTTAATCGATCTCTCTGCAAAGCCAACTCCACTTGCATGGGTCCCGCAAACAAAACAAAGGCTTCTCCTGTGAACCTTCCATTCTTGTTGACCAATAACACATCCACAATGTCCAGTCCAGTAAAGAACTTGAATATGTCAATATCAGTGCAGTTGAATGGAAGCCCCCTGAGACGAACCACAGGAAAAGTAGGGGGCTGAAAGCCACCACCAAACCCATAAGGTTGAAAGCCACTTGGGCCACTGCTCACTGCGAAGTAGGGATTTGATTCCATCATTCTTTGTCTCTTTGAGCCGACCTCGTACCCGTCCGAAACCCCCCCGCTTCCCAACAACGCCCTTCAATTACCATACCCAAAAGCAAAAAAAACCCCCACTCAACCTGTTAATAAAACCATGCCCAACCCATGTTTCCCTGACACCTATATAGCCTACGTCCAACTGTATTAATTCTAAAACCCTCCTAATATGGAAAAGCAAGAGCACCCCAAATGATAAAAAGAAAGCACATAAAACATCGAACATACCCAACCACATAATGTCAACTAATTAATGCTATTATCAAGTAGCAAGAAACGACATATCTTGGAAACATTAAACTTCTAAAAACTTTAAAAAAATTTATTCACTGATAAATGGAATAAAAAAGTAAATTATTATGCGATAACTAAGAAACAAAACAATTAGCTAGGCTTTGGGTGAGATGCCTAACTGAATAGACACAACTATAGTTGCAATTGCAAGATTCATAAAACTCACGCCTATCATCCAAAACACATGCTTACAGCATCAAGCTGTCACTAAGTATAACAAATTACAAAGTGTTGTCCATATGCATCATCATGCTTCATCTGACACTGCCCTCTCCACATGATTATTGTTCACAACTACTATACACAACTATAGTTGCGATTGCAAGATTCATAAAGCTCACGCCTATCATCCAAAACACATGCTTACAGCATCAAGCTGTCACTAAGTATAACAAATTACAAAGTTTGTTGTCCATATGCATCATCATGCTTCAGCTGACACTTCCCTCTCCACATGACTATTGTTCACAAAAAAAATTTCAGATTTTAAGATTGGCTTAGCGTGTCCGAGATTTACACCCACAGCTTTTAGAGGCTCGAATTTTAGTTAACTAGAAACATTCCCACCCACAATTCGGCACGTCTTCTAAAATCAGAAGTTTCTCCGTTCAATCAATCATAATTAACTTGAAAACACAACAGGCAAACAAAAACCTCAAATCGGAAGAAGCATTGAAATTCAACAATCAAAAACCATAACCAAAGAATCACTATAAAACACAGGAAAAAAATTAATCCATCGAGATATGCAAACAGGACTGAAAACTTACCCTCTCGGCCCGTACATGGTCACGTGCACCTGCTGACCTTCTCCAAGACGCTCCTTCTGCAACTTCGATCGATTCGGCGGACTCGATTCGCAGCAAAGTCTAACCCTAGCCCTTGCCGTGCCACTCCTACCGCTGCTTTTATTTATTTCCAATTGACAGATCTAGATAGTTTCGCAAAATTACCGAGGTATCCCTGGACTTCATTCCTTTTTTGACTTGCAAAAGGATTTTTTTTGAAAAACAAATGTTAAAATACTTTAGTTTTTTGAGAATAGAAGAGCTCAATCCGATTTCCGCTCGTAGAAAAAACAAAAATATTTTGCTTTCTTTATATTTTTTTAAGGGATTTGTTTCTCAATGTGAAATAATTTGAACTGCATTATTTTCCAGAAAGATTGAAAAGAGGGTAAAAAAACTCTTTTAACTTTTTCAAATCCACTAATAAAGTGTCGTTTACAAATGAAAAATGAATTCCATACATGCTTGACATGAGAGATGAGCCAAGTTTCTAGAAATGTCTCATAATGATGATAAATTTATATATAATTACAAAATATAACTTTTGTATATAAATAAGGACAATGTGATAAAAACATTAAGAAAAATGACAAATTTATTAAACTGATCTAAATGTCGTTACCCAAATTCACATTTACTCCACACAATACACTGTCTGCTTCTTGCTTCTTTCTTCTCCCTACTTTGTCTTCTTTCTCCTCCGTCAATCTCCTTCTTCTTCATCATCATCATTTGTCTTTGTCTTCTTCCTCTCCCTCTTTCTCCGTCCACCACCGATCTTTTACTTTGTCATATCCCACTTCCATAACCAACTATAATATTTTATCTCTTATATTGATTGAATTTTCTTTAGATTCTTCTTCTTCGATCAGATTTATGTGTGTGGAAAGGAGATCTACACGCTGAGTTGTTGATCTATAGAGAAATAGAAAAACTGAATCTGCAGATATTATATATGTTTTGGATCTGCATATATTGACATATTGCATCTAATTTGATTACTGACATTGTTAGAACTCCCACATCGGTAAGATGTGGGAGGTAAACTCCCTTTATTAGGGAGAAGGCCCACTTCCACTATTAACAAGGCATTTTTCCTTGTGTGGTGAGTTTGGCCCAAGCCCACTTGCTACACTTGAGGAGGAACAAAGCCGTGCGGGCCCGTTGTATCCATGTGAACCGGACAACCCATATATGGGCCCGATGTATCCTGTGAACCGGACAACCTAAAGCGGACAATATTGTTGATATGTGGGGGTGTGGAATTTATAACATGGTATCGGAGCCAGGTTGCTCGGTCCAGTTACTTGGGTATGACCTCTACTCCACTTGTTGGGTCTGTGGTATAACCCAGCCCACAAGTGCGGGGGAGTGTTAGAACTCCCACATCGGTAAGATGTGGGAGGTAAACTCCCTTTATTAGGGAGAAGGCCCACTTCCACTATTAACAAGGCCTTTTCCCTTGTGTGGTGAGTTGGGCCCAAGCCCACTTGCTACACTTGAGGAGGAACAAAGCCGTGCGGGCCCGTTGTATCCATGTGAACCGGACAACCCATATATGGGCCCGATGTATCCTGTGAACCGGACAACCTAAAGCGGATAATATTGTTGATATGTGGAGGTGTGGAATTTATAACAGACATTAAACTTGTTTAAATGAAATTCCTGGTTACTTATTCCATTAGGTACTGCAAATTTTTTGGTACATCACATTCATGCATTACGATTCATGTGACAGTATTGATCCTAAAGGTGTTTTATTTTCTCGTAGCTTTTGTTTGATACCGGATAAAGCAAATCTTGGTTTTCGTTTTCATTACAATTCATGTCTTCTTAGGATTATTCTGGATGTACAATGCAATTTCGATAGTAATATTCCATTTCAGTTGGAAAATGCAGTCAAATGTTTGGGGTAGTATAAGTCATCAAGGAGTGGTAACTCATATCACGGGAGGAAACTTTACCCAAAGTTCCATTACTACTAATAGTTGGTTGCGTGATTTCTTATGGGCACAGACTTTTGGGAAAATGGTGGTGAACCACTATTTGACAAATAATTATTTACAACTAATTGAGTATTAGTTGAATGTTATTTAGTAGGTTCTAATCTTCAATATGAATACTAGAAATTTGAGTTAAAAGTTGTCCGAAACCATTTTTGGTTGAATAAAAATTGACTCCAAAGTGGTCATGTTAAGCATGGTATATTGAGTGCAAAATAATAGAAATGTGGGAATCCCACATTTCAAAATTGTGTTTTGTGACTTGGGCCCAATGACACCCAAACTTTTGTGAGGAGAGAGGTTCTACATAATGGGCATGAGCTCACTAAAACACACACGCGTGCGGGCCTGGTCTCCGGCTCGGGCTTACGTAACCCATTTGGACTTAATATTTTGTACTAGCCCACTACCCAGGTTCGTTGAATGTGGACATGAGGCTTATTCAAAATTCAAAATTAATTTAAATTTCCGTTACAATTTTAAATTCGGTTTATTACTGTAATTCATTTCGGTATCCCTAGTTTTTAGGGTCGGTTTTCCTTGGGTTCTACTATAAACAGTAGCCCAATGGTATGAGGAAAGTTACACCGAATTTCCAAAGCTTCACTTTGCTGAAACTTTTTTTCATATTTCTTTTCTTTCCACAAATCTGAGAGTGTTGTTCATATTGTTGTTCGACCGAGTCTGTTGGTGAGGTGTGTCACTTTCATCTACAGTTCAAGAAGTGTTGTATCTTGAGAGGTTTATTGCTCGGAGGCAGAGACATCAGTGGCTGGGCAATTTAACCTTAAGGAGATTCGTTGTTGCGTACCTCACTTCTCTCATTTTCATACCGATCCGAGTTATTCGGTAACATCAGTTGTTCTTTTTGATTACTAATTTTATGCCTTTTTGAATAATCTATATATCATTATTTGTTGTTAATCTGGATTTATTATATGCTATCTATAATTTCCAATAATCTTAAGGTTAAATCATTCCACTGATTTTTATATTCGCAAGCCACGGTTGCTTTTTGTGTTTATATTTTATATGCCACTGTGAACTTGCACGTGAAAGTACATTAGATATATATGAATAGAATCAATTAAAAATTCTTTAATATATGCACGTTTGTTAACAGTTTTGCATGCGGTGTTGTAACTCACGTTTGATTGCCATGCTTAATTGTTCTTCAAATTGTCAAATTTGAATAGTGCTGTAATTGTCTCATTTAATTAATGTTTAAAAAATTGAGATTTAATTGTTACAATTCATTGACGTAATGTTGAAATTACAAATTAATTCAATTTGAATTTTGAAGTTCGCTGCCACCTATTGGTTCTCTATTGCCATTGATTACACGTGGATGTGTTTAAGACATACAAATTTTCATTATCAAATTATTTGAATTAATTTATTATATTGGTTTGGTAATTGAACAAGTATATATATAGGTGTAGGTGTATGCCACAGTATATTGCATATTACATACAATATTTGCATGAATTTGCTATCATAAGATATATTGATTTGATAATTGTTAAGATCAAATATTTTATTGTGATACATAACTTGTCACATTTTATTTGTGGTTTAGAATTGTGGTATCTTGGAAAGTTCTGTCTAGGAAAGGGGTTATATAATTATGCGCCATATTATTTGGAAGGCCCCTCTTTCCTGGGAACCAACCTAGTTGCTAATTTTTTAAGTCACAAATTTTATTTGACAAGGTATAGACATTAAGGTGTTTAAAAGCTTTTATTGTTATTGTGTTGATTATATTTGAAATTGTTTACCCACCGTCCCTAGTGGAGGTGATGATATTGCCCTAGGTGTTGTGAACCCAAGTGGCGTGGTTGCTCCTAATGGAGGTATACCGATGGCTACTCCTGTTGGAGGCGTGCCTGTTGCTTCTGCAACCGTTGGAATCGAAAACAATGTTCTTATGACAAACATGGTGATTCCTGTAATTGCCGCTGAAAACCCGAAAAATTTAAGGACATTGATTTCAAAAGGTGGCAACAAAAGATGCGTTTTTATCTCACCGCTTTGAATCATGTTAGATTCCTAACGAAAAATGCTCTATCCTTCGGGAGGGTGAGTCGGATCCAACGACTGTGGCAGCAATGCATGCCTGGAAAGATGAATAATACATATGCAGGAATCTAGTCCTTGGTGGATTAGCTAATGACCTGTATAATGTATATTGTGGCATACCTTCAGCCAAGGAGGTATGGAGCTCTCTAGAGAAGAAGTACAAGACTGAAGATGCTGGAACCAAAAAATTTGTGGTGGCCAAATTTCTGGACTTTAAGATGGTGGATGGCAAGTCTGTTATCACCCAGGCTGAAGACTACCAGCTGATTCTGCATGACATACTGGCAGAAAGGATGACTTTAAGTGAGTCTTTTCAAGTGGCAGCACTCATCGAGAATTTGCCCCCTAGTTGGTTGGACTTCAAGAATTACTTGAAGCACAAGCGCAAGGAAATAAAGATGGAGGATTTATTAGTCCGCCTCCGAATTGAGGAAGACAATCGAAAGAAGACGGCACCTCCAAAAGCACCAAAGGCCAACCTGGTGGAAACTTCCAAACCCACGACTGATGGGAAGAGGAAACGAGAGTACCAAGCTAAGGGAAAGCATAAGGAACAACCCCAGAAGTTCCAGGGTACTTGCTTTATCTGTGAAAAACTTGGACATCGTGCCAAAGATTGTAGAAAATGTCCTAACAAGGAGAAGGTCAAGGCCAAGGCTAAAGGCAAGGGAAAAGCTACCAAGCAAGCTCACCTGGTTGAGCAGAGTGATGATGAAGAGATGTTGGCTGCTATAGTCACCCAAGTGAACTTGGTGACAAACACCAAAGACTGGTGCAACCAAACACATTTGCATCGACAAGGACCTCTTCACATCTTATGAGAAGAAGGATGATGGAGAGAAGATCTTCATGGCTAATTCTGCTCCAGCTACTATTGATGAAACTGGAGAGGTTATTCTGAAGTTCGCCTCAGGTAGAAAGCTTGCACTGCGAAATGTGCTACATGTTTCAGAGATTCATAACAATATGATTTTTGTGCCTGGGATGATAAGTAAGGGATTCAAGGTTGTGTTTGAATCCAATAAATTTGTAGTTTTCATAGATGAAACTTATGTAGGGAAGGGATATATGTGTGATGAGCTTTTTAAGACCAACATTGCTGTAATTGATAAAAACAACAAATTTTTGTACCCAAAAACTGTTATGAATAAAGAAGAATCTTCAGTTTACATTGTTGTCTCTCCATACTTATGGCATGGTAGATTAGGATATGTAAGCTATGGTACAATGAAAATGTTGGCAAATTTAGGTTTAATTCCCAAATTGAATTTGGATGTCAACCATAAATGTGAAACATGTGTTGAAGCAAAGTTTGCTAAGAAACCTTTTCATACAATTGGAAGAAGTACTGAGCCTTTAGCATTAATCCATAGTGATTTATGCGACTTGAAATTTGTTCAAAGTGGAGGTGGAAAGAAGTATTTCATTACTTTCATTGATGATTGTACACGATATTGCTAAGTTTATTTGTTAACTAGCAAAAACGAAGCAATGAACAACTTTAACAAATATAAAAATGAAGTTGAGAATCAACTTGTTAAAAAGATTAAGGCACTAAGGCCGATAGGGGAGGAGAATATGATTATGCTCTTTTTTATGAGTTTTGTACTAAGTTTGGAATCATCCACCAAACAACAACACCATATACACCTCAGTGAAATGGGATTGCTAAAAGAAAGAATAAAACTTTAAAAGAAATGGTTAATTCCATGTTAATAAGTTCTGGACTACCACAAAACTTCTAGGAGAAGTAGTGCTAACTGCTAATTATATTCTTAACAGAATGTCCCACAAGAAAACATGTAGTATTCCATATGAGATGTGGAATAAGAGACCACCTTCTTTCAAATACTTGAAAGTATGAGAGTGTCTAGCTAAGGTGGCAGTACCTCCATTTAGGGTATGCTCAAAATAGCAGTGCATTCAGATTTTTGGTACACAAATTTGAGATAGATGATATCCATGTAAATACTATCATGTAAATGAGAGACGCGGAATTTTTTGAGGAAATATTTCCTTACAAACGAAGCGAAACCTCTCAGAAAAGGAATAGAGGTTCAATTTCTGAGAAAGAACAAAATAAAGAACAAGAGGTTGATGAACCTAGAAGGAGCAAGAGACCAAAAGTCTCAAAGTCCTTTGGTCCTAAATTTCTAACATATATGTTAGAAACGGAGCCTCAGACATTCAAGGAAGCAATGTCAACACCGGATGCTCCATTATGGAAAGAAACTGTAAACAGCGAAATAGAATCCATTCTAAGTAACCATACTTGAGAATTGGTTGATTTCCCACCCAGGAATAAGCCAATTGGATGTAAATGGATATTCAGGAAAAAGCTTAAGGCTGACGGATCCATAGATAAGTACAAAGTAAGGCATGTAGCCAAAGGGTTTAAACAAAAGGAAGGTATAGATTACTTTGATACTTATTCACCAGTCACGATAATTATATCTGTGCGGATGTTAATTGTTATAGCCTCGCTATATGACTTGATGATTCACCAAATGGATGTAAAAACAATGTTCCTAAATGGTGAACTCAATGAAGAGATATATATGGAACAACCCAAATGGTTCAAGGTTAAAGGACAAGAACATAAGGTATGTAAACTTGTCAAATCATTGTATGGGCTAAAGCAAGCTCCAAAACAATGACATGAAAAATTTGATCAAGTAGTGATTTGAGATGGATTTCGAATCAACGAGTGTGACAAATGTGTCTACACAAAACTGGTAAACAATGATTGTGTAATAATTTGTCTATATGTCGATGTATGTCAATTCTTGGTCGGAATGTTGAGATCATCAACAAAACCAAGAAAATGCTATCAAAGAACTTTGACATGAAATACATGGGTGAAACATATGTGATACTAGGTATTAAAATTTCCAAAACATCGGAAGGCCTACAATTATCTCAGTCACATTATATAGAGAAAGTGATAGAAAGGTTTAAAGGACATGGCATCAAAGATGCTAATAAAATAGTCTGTTTCTCCCTCGTCCAGTCTTACATAAGAATACTGGAGACAATATTCAACAATTGGAATACTCTCAAATTATAGGTAATGTAACGTACAACATGAACTGCACGAGGCCAGATATTGCGTACTTTGTTAGTAAACTATGCAAATACACAAGTAATCATGGGCATGAGCATTGGAAAGCTCTATTGAGAGTATTAGGGTACCTGAACAAAACAAAAACTAATTTTTTGCACTATGGTAAGTACTCGGCTATTTTAGAAGGATACAGTGATGCCAATTGGATTACAGATTCAGAGGAATCAAAATCCACAAGTGGCTATGTGTTTCTTCTAGGAGGGGCAACTGTTTCATGGAAGTCCTCAAAGCAAACGTGCATAGCACGGTCTACGATGGAATCATAATTCATAGCTTTAGATAAAGCTGGTGAAGAAGCATAGTGGCTTCGTTACTTTTTGGAGGAAATTCCAATATGGCCAAAGCCTGTGCCTACAATTTGCATTCATTGTGATAATCAAGCTGCGATTGCTAGAGCATAAAATTTGATGTATAACGGTAAGTCTAGACACATTCGTCATAGACATAATACTGTAAGATAGTTATTCTCTACTGGAATAATCTTCTTAGGTTTTGTGAAGTCTAAGGAAAACTTAGCGGATCTGTTTACAAAAGGTTTAAGTAGAGAGGTGATATTGTGCATCGAGGGGAATGGACTTAAAAGTCTTAACTCAATAAGTTATCTCGATGGAAACCTAACCTAGCAATTGGAGATCCCATGGACTAGGTTCACTAGGAAAACGTAAGTTGAGAATAACTTAAGTATGAGCAGTGTGGAGTTTCACTCTATCCCATTCTTTGGATGCCCCAATAATTGCTAACAAGTGTCTTAAGGTTAAGCTATGCTTTTAATGATTCCTATATCTTGTAAATATACAAGTGGAGTATGAGAGAATACTCTTGCTAGGACAACACCTATGTGAGTAAAGAGTGAGGCCGACTCTATGAAAATATTTAAAATGCGATATTTTCTAAAGCACTCACTGAACCCAAGACGTTCATGGCCGAAACAATGAACACAACCAAGAACCAATTATGAATTGGATCATTGCTGTGTGAGGTTTATTGTCTGGGCTTACATAAACAACTGTCAATTCAAGGCGTCAGTCCACTGACTAGTTAAGTAAGTCCGATAGACTTTCACTAAGGAACGTTCAAAGCCAAAAGCTACCGATCTTGATGTAGTATTGGTTCTATTGCATTCTCAGACAAATCCTCGTGTCCGAATTGTCGTTTGTTTCCATTAAATGTCGGAGATTGTTGAAAAAATGGTGGTCAACCACTATTTGACCAATAATTATTTACAACTAATTGAGTATTAGTTGAATGTTATTTAGTGGATTCTAGTCTTCAATATGAAGACTAGAGATTGGAGTTAAAAGTTGTCCAAAACCATTTTTTGGTTTAATGAAAATTGACTCCAAAGTGATCATGTTAAGCATGATATATTGAGTGCAAAATAATAGAAATGTGGGAATCTCACATTTCAGAATTGTGTTGTGTGACTTGAGCCCAATGGCACCCAAGCTTTTGTGAGGGAGAGATGTTCTACATAATTGGCTTGGGCTTACTAAAACACACACACGCGCGGGTCTGAGCTCGGGCTTGGGCTTACGTAGCCCATTTGGACTTAATATTTTGTACTAGCCCACCATCCAGGTTCGTTGAATGTAGACATGAGGCTTATTCAAAATTCAAAATTCAAAATTTCCATTACGAAATTAATTCAAATTTCTGTTACAATTTTAAATTCGGCTTATTACTGTAATTCATTTCGGTATCCCTAGTTTTTAGGGTCGGTTTTCCTTGTGTTCTACTATAAATAGTAGCCCAATGGTATGAGGAAAGTTACACCGAATTTCCAAAGCTTCACTTTGCTGAAACTTTTCTTCCATATTTCTTTTCTTTCTACAAATCTGAGAGTGCTGTTTATATTGTTGTTCGACCAAGTCTGTGGGTGGGGTGTGTCACTCTCATCTACAGTTCGAGAAGTGTTGTATCTTGGGAGGTTTATTGCTCGGAGGCAGAGACACCAGTGGCTGAGCAATTCAACCTTAAGGAGATTCGTTGTTGTGTACATCACTTCTCTCATTTTCATACCGATCCGAGTTATTGGGTAACATCGGTTATTCTTTTTTATTACTAATTTTATGCCTTGTTGAATAATCTATATATCATTATTTGTTGTTAATCTGGATTTATTATATGCTATCTATAATTTCCAACACGGGCATCCCAAGTAAATCAGTCTTATGGTTCTGCATTATCTGCATATGGCCTTTTTTTCCCTAGGTGCACATTTTGTATGGGCTTTTAGTTTAATGTTTCTATTCAGTGGACATGGTTATTGGCAAGAACTTATTGAATCCATCGTTTGGGCTCATAATAAATTAAAAGTTGCTCCTGCTACCCAGCCTAGAGCCTTGAGCATTGTACAAGGACGTGCTGTAGGCGTAACTCATGACCTTCTGGGTGGAATTGCCACAACATGGGTTTTCTTCTTAGCAAGAATTATTGCAGTAGGATAACGGCTAGGAGGATTTGAAAGGCATTATGGCATTAAGATTTGCAAGGTTTAGCCAAGGATTAGCTCAGGATCCCACTACTCGTCGTATTAGGTTTGGTATTGCTACCGCACATGACTTCGAGAGTCATGATCATATTATCGAGGAACGTCTTTATCAGAATATTTTTGTTTTTCACTTCGGACAATTAGCAATAATTTTTTTGTGGACTTCCAGAAATCTGTTTCATGTAGCTTGGCAAGGCAATTTTGAAGCATGGGTACAGGACCCTTTACATGTAAGACCTATTGCTCATGCAATTTGGGATCCCCATTTTGGTCAACCGGCTTATCCTTTTGAAAAACCGTGTGTTCACCTTTTTCAGCTCTCACTAGATCAGGTGCTTCATGACAGAATCAAAATCACTTGTGCGTTTTGAGTCTATTTTTTTTTATGTGAACTGCTATATTTTGCCGGTTTAATTTACTACCCCGTTATTAAAGACTCAAGTTGTTTTGTACTAAATGATCTTGCTCAGAGCTGATTATACATCCTTGCTTTTAATTTCTTGTCCTTAAACTTAGCTTTTGTTATTCCCCATAATCTGAGTTACCTCAGCCATTAACTACAATCTAGAATTGTATCAAGTTTTGCCCATGTGCCTCTCAGGAACAGGCATGCCCCGATTGATGCCCAAAAACTTTTGGTTTCTTTAATAATTTGATATTTGTTTTTCTCAGTGGAAAGATTTTCCGCCTCTTTATTCCCATTGAAAAGATTCCGAAACCTGTGCTGCTAGAATATGTGACCCCAAAGACTTGTTACTGGAGCTTGGCTCTGATTATGCGTGGGGAAGAGGAACTGATGTTGGTAGTCAAGGAAGTGGGCATTTTTCAACACACTCAACTTTTGCGATGAATTTTAACATTGACTCAAATTCGTAAGAAACAATGAAATATCAAGTCTCTCGTGATGGAAGACCGTAAAAAGACAATAATAAAAAAAAAAAGAGGAAATTTCTTAGAGGAGGTTCAGAAAGTTACAATTTTGTTCTTGCATCGTCTGACATTATCATGACATGAATCTTGTCCCGGAATTATCATGACATTATCCCCATCCGGAAGGCCTTGAGCCAACTTCACCGAACAATGTTATGACACTCTTTATGGATGATGGAGAACAATGTTGAAGCATTTCAGATCAAGGGATGTGACGCACTGTTATCAGACCGTGAACCCGTGTGGAAAAATACGTGTTTTGGAAGAAATGCAAGTGCAACCTGCCCCGAAGCATTCCAGTTGAACAGCTCCATTAGAGAGAGAATGAACTACTCCACGTTACTACTATTTAAAAGCCTCTAGCTTCTGTTAATCTCTGGGCAGCACGTTCAAGACTAACTTCATGTCTACACAAACCATGCCATGACTTGTTTGAGTCGCCCTCTAATTCCCCAACCTTAGTTATCTGCTTGTGAAATGCCTCCATGTTGACAAGAGGTGCAGTGGTTGGTCGTCCATGAGCACACTGCATAAAAATAATTTATTTCATCAGGAGAGACTAAACTCTCTCTCTCTCTCTCTCTCACACACACACACACACAGAGACAAACATATATATTACACATGCATACAGGATAGAAAATAAGTTCCCACAATCATTTGCATTGAAATGTCATACTTTTCGACTTACTTGGAAACAGAGAGAGGTCTGCTTTAGCTCTTCAACAATGAGAGAACATTCTGAAGGCAGCAAAGAATCCCCAAACATAATTGCACCTTAACCAAAAAGAGAAACAAAAATCATCATGAAATTCCAATTCCAAGAATACAGTTAAAATTATAATTTTCTTTTACTGGGTAAGAATATTTTAAGCGGGAACAAGCATTCACCTCTGCATGCTTTGAAATTAAGGACTCGAATTACAGATGGTGGAATTGTCGATGCACCATCAGTATCGCCGAGCTATAAATTGCATTAGAGAACTGTTATTGAATGAGCGAAAAGAAAGGGGAATCACTAATTGTAGATAAGAATACCTGCTCAAGAAATTCCTGAAGATCCATGTGAGTTAGACTGACACCTAAAATGCAGGGCACCTGCATCCCAATTATAATAAAAACATTAAAAATAATATTATGACCAGCACTATGTAGGCAAATCCATAGGGATCTTCGATAGCACAGAGCCAGCAATCTGATCTTAAAAAAGCCTAAAATATACAAGGGGGAAAAAAATACTATAGTTCATTACCGCCAGAAGTGTGGTAAGAGTCGACTGCCGGTGGAGAACATTCAAATTCCTGGACCAGTTTAAAAAATATAATATATGAGCAGAAAAATATAACTCCTTCATTTACAAAAACAAACAATCGATGGAGTAATCCGTAGCAATTAAGGGATATAATGTTATTTCATTAACCCAGAAAAAAAAATTAGTTAAAAAAAGAGTTGTGTGAAATGAATCCCCATACATCATTTTTCTGTGTCAACAAGATTAAATCATGTCATTGGACACTGCTCAAGCATTTAATGTAGTTATCAGAGTTGATTTAATCGTAATCCAATTTACCAAACCAAAATAAGTCTCCGTTTATTTTTAAGTGAGAAGGGCAAAAGTTGACACAGAACGGATAAATGTATATCTATCATTTCATATGAATGCAGAAGCAGGTTCAAATATGAAGAATGAAATTTACAGGAGATCTCACTTTTTGAAGGACCTTGAAACTTGAGAGTGGATGCTGCAGATCCAACCCCAATCTTTTATCTGATCAGCATAATTGTGCAGTAACTGATAGCCAATTTCAGGGAGGATCTGTTATCGACATTGAAAGATAGATGTTACAGCACTAACTTGCACAAAACTACCATGAATGTTACAAGTTTCAAGATCCAGAGGATAAACTCAACTGCCATCAAAGAGACATACCAACTCTTGTTCAGTATCCAGAAAGGTAACTGCTTTTGCTTCCCCAGATAGTACCTAAAAATTCAACTATGTCTAATTAGTTTCAACTTTCGATAGATATATTTAATTCAAAAACATAATATACGAAAGAATTATCTATGATGCTTATTGTTAGCTTTCTCCACCAAAAAGAATGCTAACTAAACAAAATTACCTTGCGACGAAGTTCCTCCAGTCGAATCCTTTCATCTGCAGCGTGCTGTAGAAAAGGAGCACCACGGAAGTTATAGATACAACCAAATGTCTGCAGATGATTCTTCTGTTTATGTGTTCTTAATGTCCATCCATCAATATGTGGAAAGTGTGAATGCAAATTTGCAACAAATGCGTATATGTATTGACATCAGACTTGTGTGCTCATGTTTGAACGTATCCTCATTGTTGCAACTCATGTACTCTTGGCATGAACTTTATAGGAAAAATCCTACATGAATCCTGTCGTTTTTATTCACTAGAGAAAAAAGTGAAACAGACTATTGATTGCCACCTTACTTGCCATTCAGCAAGAAAGTCATTGAATTTATGGAATAAAATGCATGAAGGTAAAACTAATATCGAAACAGAAATAAAGATGCACTAAAAGGACCTGATCAATAACAGCAAGAGTTCCATCAGCAACAATGGAGATGAACTTCTTATCCACCTGCTGGAGAACTCTGGCACCCAAAAGGGAGTTCTTGTTGATAGATTTAGGAAATAACGAATCGCCAGAAAGATGTAAGAACCCTGAGGAAATTTCAAGTATTTTATTTTGATCAAGCATATGATTTGGCCTACTGTTGTTCTGCAATTTTAGAAAAGGGGGAAATTTATAGTGATTAATGATGAGTTCAGACAGCGATAAAAAAGTTCTAGAGATCAGAAATATCAACAAACACCAAAAATACGAACTGTTGTTTGTGGTTTAGTTCGCCATTTGACCGCATAATGTAATGATTCCTCAGTCTCCTCTGAGATAAAATCTGGAAAAGAGGTAGTATGGATCATAAAAAGAATCCTTATTTTCACAATAAAATATACATTCTGACCACAAACACACACAAAAAAAAAAACCTAAATTTGTACTTCAAATGTCTCAGAAACAGCAGAGCTATAATATCTGCTAGCTGACCAACAATAAATACCTGGACTAACAATAAAATCCCTCGAATATTTGAAAAGAAATTGAAGGCCCAGCAATAAAAAATTTCTATGCACATTACATCTGATAAAAGTTATAATCCGACTTCTATCCCAATTAATATTTGTATCTAGTGATTCTAGTCACAGTAGATCGACCTTCTTGATAAACACTTGAAAGCATTATAGCCAGACGAGCATGTGACACAGTGGTAGAGTTGCAGAGTCAATTGAATTCCTGTAAAGAGCCACTCTACATATGTGGATAAGGTCTACTAACATCCAACATGTCTCCGATCCTGCCTACTGTTGAAGCCTTGTGTATGGAAGTTGTTTACCATACTCAACAATCACATATTTTCCTAAAGAATATGGTTACCTTCAACAAGAACAGCATCATTAGCAGAAGCATAATGTGAGTTCTCAAACTCCTCATCACCCCGAAACCCCTTGGACTCTAGCATAGCATCTTTTATGTTCCTATCATCTTGCCTGGAATGAAGCCCACGATGAGATCTAAACTTAGCAAACTCAATTTATAATGAAAAATGAAATTAAGTAAGAAAATTATAGTACCTCGTGCTAAACTCTAAATCCTCCACAGAGTTCAGCTTTAAATATGAATGCAGCACACCCGATGATATTCGGAGATGCTTCACTTCTTTAGCTTCTGCAAAAATTACAGCTATTTATAAAGGTCTTTGTACCATGTCAAGTTCCAAACGCAGAGCATATCCAGGGAGAGAGAAAAAAAGAGAGAAAAACCTGAAGTATGCAAATCACAAAAAGTGTGAGCATTGGGTTCTTTCATCATTGTATACTGATTTAAGGAAATAACCTTTTTCTTATTTCTACAAAATGGCGGAGCCGAATGGCTTCTTCTTGCTCGTTCTTTAGGACAATGACTTTTTTTAAGATCTTTATATTTAAATCCCACTTTCTGGGTTCCATACTTCTCGATACGTGTGTAATCTCCAGGGCAAGTATTTAAGCATAGCCCTGTCTCATCAACTGACAAATCCAAATATTGTGAAGAAAATTTATCACATTGATCCTTTCTAGAGTGGACATTATCAAAATCTAACCCATTGCCTGTAGAAATTGAGCTGCAGTTCTCCATAGTGGAACTCTTCAAAATTGCTTCACTATTGAACTGGCGGCATATTTGTTCAAAATCAGCATAATTCCAACAATTATCTTCTTCCCCTGATCTACCACTTATTCTAAGTGCACTTTTGTTGGCATATTGTCCAAGATCTCTAGGCATGGGTTGAAATATGTCTGAGCTTACTGAATGCCTTCCAGAATCCGAAAACTGATGATGTGAGTTAGAGCTTCCTGTTTGACCAACCGAATTAGTTGCAACGGTTCTCATATCTGAAAATGGCTTTATATAAGAAGGGAGTGACTTTACAGAAGCTCGTGACAAAAGATCAACATCTCCAGAATAGTCATCATTCATTTTGAACTGGGGAAGCTGCATAGCAGTTGAAGCCTCATCTGACCATGGACTCCTCGAAAAAAAATCATAACTCTGGTCAATGGAATCAACTTCTAGGATATTGAGAACGTCATCAGAGCAAACCCGTTTTCTTTTGGTCCGTAAGCCATCAATTGAATTCTTAAAGCCTCCCACATTTGCAAATAAAACCTTATCATGTAGCTGGTTTCCATGTGAGGTACAACTTTGCAGGAATGGCTTTTTGTAATTATCTGTGTTCATTTTGTTTTTGATAAATTCGCCAGAATTGTATGCACTATGCCCAATTTCTCTTATCAAACTTGGCTCAGCGTTTTTTGACTCATTCTGCAATCTTGACATGAAAATATCACCATCCCCATATTTCTTAAGTTTTTTATCAGCAGCATATCGATTTTTCATAAAACAACCATTACTCAAAAAAAGATCACCATCCGATGTCGACAAACCATTCTCACTTTTTGGGACCACAGCAGCAGCGCATTCTGCAAGAGAATCGTCCCATAATCCAAATGAATAGTCAATCTGATCAAGAAATTCCATATCAGTTTGCTGCTCCAACTCAGCATACTTGTGATAATGCCAAATGTGAAATTTATCATGATTTTCACTTAAAGACCAGCTTTCGCCCTTAGTTTGCATCTCCAAAGGAGAGGAAGGAATGTAGAGAGAAGCCTGATGATTCTGCACGCCACACTTCTTCAATGTAAATTCAGAGTTCTCCACCCAATAAGCATCACGAATATCTAGGAGCACAAAGCTGTTCAGAAACTTGACTAAGAGAAACCGAATCAAGGTTAATCTATTGTAGTTTATGAAGCACATGTGCAGATAGCCTACACATATTTCACTAACAAAGATCATTCACAGATTATAAATAAAATTAAAACTTTTTCCTCCCCCTGAAATAGCATCTATGGAATTGGCAGAAGTAGATTCAGGCTTCACTCAGAATGACATTTAAATAAAATGTTTGGCATGCATAAAACAGTAAGTACCTTCTTCTGATGTGATATTGTCAGCTTCATTCCACTTGTTATCCTTATGGAATATATCAGCTCCATGACTAAAGGGTTCTCCTAGAAATATTTTATAATTCAATATGAAATCAAGAGTTATAATATCTAGGTAACTATCACAAGAGACAATCCAATGTGTACCATAAGTACGTCCCCTCCAAAGTTTGTGGATGGCCTCCTCAACAAAGTAAAGCACAGGTGTCCAATCCTAACAGAAGAGAGATGCAGAAAGAGTTCAGAGGATGCCAAAAAGAAAGTGATAGATTCTGATCGCTGAGTCATACCAAAAGAACCACTCAATCAGCAGTAAACTATAGACCAAAACTAATCGACTAGAGGGGCAGGGAAAACATCAAAATTAAAGTCAAAATCTCAACATGGTAAGTATACTTCTTTTAAAAACTTAAGTCACTAATTGACTTTTTTTGCATTGCTTCAAATAAAATAAAATGTAAATTAAAACAGGTACTGATGCTCAGCCCTGTTATAAGTAAATCTCATGAATCAAGCCAGCATAAGATAATCAAGAGCCAGAATGAACAAGTCAAACATTACCTTGAACTCAACAAACGTTTTTGACGGTTCAAAAGTTAAATCATAGAGGGAATGCGGGCAGAATAAATTCAAGAAGTATGCTGGAAATGCTTGGGCTGCTCTTCTCTTTCCTTTTAGGGAACCACTCTTAGCTTTCCATTGATCCAAACACACAGTCCTTGTACCCCAGTTATTTAGCAATTTATGAATGGGACCTTTGCATACAAACTGTGAGTTGATATCTGAAATGGTTAAGGTTTAAAAAACTCCACTCTATTCTTATGCTAAAATCCTGAGAACATCATTCACAGATATTCAAAAAGCATGGATACAAACATACTGGAATGCCTGCAAAGAAGGAATGTCACAAAATAAGGAACAGGTATACTAAGATAAAAAGAACAGTTGTTTCTTCAACATAAGCAGACATACCTTGATATCATGGCAACCATGAGGACCAGAAACATAGCCAGACAGCTTTAATATGCCATCACTGTATTCCAATTCATGAAGAACATTGGAATCCTTAAAGCCAAAACCGCTCATCAAAAGAGGCAAAGGAGAAGCAAAAGGGTGCGTATAGAGAAGATCCTCCTCACTGCATATAGATACATCTGTCATAAATAAGGAAATGCAAATTATCACCAAGCTTATGTGTCTAATTTGAGCAGATGACACCTTTCAATATCGAAAACTTTGAAGGAGACCTTTGAATGCACCAAGGCAATCCGAAGAACAGATTTTTTTATTAAGTGCAAAACCTTCTTGGGGCTTCGATTAGAGTAAGTACAAATAACAACACAAACCAAGTCAGTATGGCCAACGGGGAACAATTTTTTTCAGAAAAATTAGGCAGCTCAAATGAACTCTGTAAATTCCACTAATTAAAAAGGCACAAGAAATGGAAAAAGCAAAACCTGGATTGCATATGCTTCCTTCTTACAGGTTGGTTGTAAAACAAATCACGAACAACCACTGTTAGGAGCCAAGTACTTAGTCATCCATTAGCATCTTGTATGGTAATCAAGAGAAATACGCCATAAAAGTCATTCCCTTAAACAGTGACTTCATTTAACACGCACATTACAATTACTAAAGGCAAACATTATTAAAATGAGGAAAATGGGGATTTTCAAAGAGACCTATAAAAAGTAAATAAGAGCCAAAATTGCTATATTTCAGATGCCAGAACCTTGATCAGAGACATCTTGTTGGTATTGACCCAGAATTGAATGCTCAAGTGGGCTTTGGAGCATTCCAACTACTATTCCAGGGCATAAACATCATCATTTTTCGTTTTCCGGAAGACAAAGAAAAATCATTTTGAATTTTTAACACATGAGAATTTAAAAGTGAAGCTAAATATTTGCCATCTGCACTATCCAGATAAGCTTATTTAAATTCATCAAACAACTTCTCTCCAAGAGTACACGTGCATAGGTTTAAATATAGTTCAACATCCGCAAACAAAATATAAAGCAATTCATCCCACAAGATGAACCGCAATGGAAAAGGAGCAAAAAATCCCCCAGATGCTATACAATTCAACGCAAAGCGTAAAGATAAAGAAACTTCAACACATTTTCCCAGTGGAAGAAGCTCCAAGAGGATATTTTCCTCTCTTTGGTGTTTAACACATGCAAATGTAGGGGAAATGAGAGAAAACAAGTCAAGCACAAAAGAACACAAGAAATCTCTTAGCTGGGAGGCTAGTCAAGGTGCATTAGCTCTTATAGGCTAAAATTACATATTACCTGTGGTGCCTACATCTTTCATATCATCATCAATTCCAAGATACAAGCACTTTGCTCCCTGACGGGGAAGAAGAAAACGAAAAGGCTCAACGGCCAGGTTTGCATTAATAGCAGCATAGATTATGAATTTGCACATAGGATCGAGAAGTTTCAACCAAAATAGTAATTTAAAAAAAAAGTATAGAACAATAAATACCTTCATGACTTTGCGATATCCATTCGGCCTCCCACAAGCTTTTGTCACAATCTCTAACAATGATACATCAGCTATCGAAGCCAATGCTTCTCCCCGAAAGCCAAAGCTCCTAATACTGGCATCCACGGCAGCCGAATCATGTAGCTTTGATGTTGCTGCTCAGAAATTGCATTCATCCATGCATGAACAGGGAAAGACAGTAAAATCATATTCATAAAGTGTTCTTTTTTCCATCAATCCTTCTCTCCCATTATATCTGAACCTTTGATGTTTTGTATTTGGCAACATAAAATATCAATATATCACTCACTTTAGATATAGCACTGTGAGGATAGGAGTCTCAGATACTTTTTGTCCTTAGTTTCCACATGACCCATAGAACACTATGAGAAGTTATCACCTTTATTTATGTGATATGACAAGAATCAAAAGTCTCAACAGTCTCCTACTGAAAATCAAGTCAACGATTTACCTAAACATAATAAACCGTTGGAAACAATCAATATTTCTAGCAAATTTTGGGATTTCTGCTACGATAATTCATATTTTAATTGTAAGACTATCTGAGTAAACCATAAAATCTATCCAATTGTGCATTTGTTAAAGGATGACTAATTCAACAATCTTTTACTGCAGTTGTTAGTTTGTCAGCATCCAGTCTAACAGAAAAAATTGTTAGAAATGAAAAATGCGATTTATGAAACTTTTTAATTACCATATCTTTCTCCCAGTAACATCAATCCATCTCGAGAGACACCTGAACCTGCAAGCAGATAAATTATGGGGTAATCGAAATGGAAACATATTTCTGATGCTGTTTAAACCCTGAGAAGATCACAACCTACCGTCATCCACTACTTTCACATAGCATCTCCCTAGACCCACAGCAACAGACACCTGATACAACAAACAATTGTCAACTTATCAGATATTTTACACTGCTTTAGCATCAGAAATCTTCTATCTAAATAATATGCATAAAAAAAATAATTACAAGAAATAGATATACATCCACAGAGGTATAAAAACTCCTTATCAAAAATGGAGAGGCACAAGCATCCGGAAACAACTATCAAACCCAACCCATCCATAATAGGTATGCGCTTCATCATGAAACAGATTTGGTAGTTGTGCGACACTATCAACAAATTATCCCCCGTTTAACCTGATATTATCTATGTTGTGTAAAGGGTCAGTCTAAAACCATATCATCACACCATTCCTTACCTATCAAAGAACTTCAACAATAGAATTCCCAAATTGAATTCCATAAAAATTTGAGAAGAGAAGCCCAGAAAGGAAAAAAGGGAAGACTCTGCCCCAAATTGCATAAGATAAAGGCAATACCTTCGTTGCGCCGGCATCAAGACTGTTGAAAACGAGCTCTTCTACAACCCTCGTGAAGTCGAACACCACAACCCCTGAACGCACCGAACTACGAAGAGCCTCTGGCAAGCGCTTGATACTGCCCATCTCGATCTGAAACTGAAATAGCAAGGCAATAACATTCAGACTTCAGGCATCACAGTGAAAAGCACCAGGAAAACCATCGAAACACTCGCCATCGCCAACCTAATTTTGGAATCAGTCAGGGACAGGTTCTGCTCAAGCCCCGCTGTTTAAAAGAGTCCCCGACGTGACACGAGAGCATAACATCGTTCTCGCGCGGTTTCAGTAGCCCTGTAAGGCCATCTCTAGTGCTATGAGTGCTATGGCATTAGGGTTTTTTCCTAAAATAATCCTTTTAAACAATCAAATTATAACTCTAACCCCACCTTTTTTAAAATCTCTAAAATAATCCTTTTGTCCTATGAAATGTTCTAGATACCCTCAAATATCATTTCCCCCCAAAATCATTTATCAAAATAAAAAAACTTAAAAAATATCAAAATTAGGTCAAAACTTTCACTTTAGAATCACTCCTCACGTTGGAACTTCTCCTGGGCTACATTTCTTGTCTTCTGCAACTCTCTCTCTCTATGCTTGGAAGGAAGAGGAAGAAGGAAGGAAGAGGAAGAAGGTTGCCTTGCTCTCCGTGATTATCTCTCTCTATCGTGCTCTCTCATACACTCTCTCTCTATTGTGCTCTTTCACTCTCTCTCTACCGTGCTCTCTAACTTTGTGTCTACTAAGGTACTCTCTCTAATGTGCTCTCTCACTTTGTTTCTCTCTCTTAATTTTTTGAGAAATGTATGTTTTGAGTGGTTGAGAACTTAGTGTATTCACTTGGTTGAGAAATTACTATTTTGGCTGTGTTGAGAAATGCATGTTTTGAGTGGTTGAGAACAGTCTGTTTCATTTGGTTGAGAAATGTCTGTTTATACTAGGTTGAGAAATGTCTGTTTTGATTGGTTGAGAACTTAGTGTATTGACTTGCTTGAGAAATGATTATTTTGATTATGTTGAGAAATAGATGTTTCGAGTGGTTGAGAACTGAGTGTATTGACTTGGTTGAGAACAGCTTGTTTTCATTTGCTTGAGAACTGTCTCTTTTGATTGGTTGAGAAATGTCTATGTTGACTTGGTTGAGAAATGACTATTTTGGCTACGTTGAGAAATGCATGTTTTGAGTGGTTGAGAACAGTCTATTTCATTTTGTTGAGAAATGACTGTTTATACTAGGTTGAGAAATGTTTGTTTTGAGTGGTTGAGAACTGAGTGTATTGACTTGGTTGAGAAATGACTCTTTTGATTATGTTGAGAAATGCATGTTTTGAGTGGTTGAGAATAACTTGTTTTCATTTGGTTGAGAACTGCCTCTTTCACTTGGTTGAGAAATGCATGTTTTGATTGGTTGAGAAATGACTATTTTGATTATGTTGAGAAATGCATGTTTTTAGTGGTTGAGAACAGTCTGTTTCATTTGGTTGAGAAATGTCTGTTTATACTAGGTTGAGAAATGTCTGTTTTGATTGGTTGAGAACTGAGTTTATTGACTTGGTTGAGAAATGACTGTTTATACTAGGTTGAGAAATGTTTGTTTTGAGTGGTTGAGAATTGAGTGTATTGACTTGGTTTGAGACCTGGTTGAGAAATGATTGTTTTGATTATGTTGAGAAATGCATGTTTTGAGTGGTTGAGAATAACTTATTTTCATTTGGTTGAGAACTGCCTCTTTTGATTGGTTGAGAAATGCCTATGTTGACTTGGTTGAGAAATGATTATTTTGGCTATGTTGAGAAATGCATGTTTTGAGTGGTTGAGAACAGTCTGTTTCATTTTGTTGAGAAATGACTGTTTATACTAGGTTGAAAAATGTTTGTTTTGAGTGGTTGAGAACTGAGTGTATTGACTTGGTTGAGAAATGACTCTTTTGATTATGTTGAGAAATGCATGTTTTGAGTGGTTGAGAATAACTTGTTTTCATTTGGTTGAGAACTGCCTCTTTCACTTGGTTGAGAACTGCCTCTTTCACTTGGTTGAGAAATGCATGTTTTGATTGGTTGAGAAATGACTTTTTGATTATGTTGAGAAATGCATGTTTTTAGTGGTTGAGAACAGTCTGTTTCATTTGGTTGAGAAATGTCTGTTTATACTAGGTTGAGAAATGTCTGTTTTGATTGGTTGAGAACTGAATTTATTGACTTGGTTGAGAAATGACTATTTATACTAGGTTGAGAAATGTTTGTTTTGAGTGGTTGAGAACTGAGTGTATTGACTTGGTTTGAGACCTGGTTGAGAAATGATTGTTTTGATTATGTTGAGAAATGCATGTTTTGAGTGGTTGAGAATAACTTGTTTTCATTTGGTTGAGAATTGCCTCTTTTGATTGGTTGAGAAATGCCTATGTTGACTTGGTTGAGAAATGATTATTTTGGCTATGTTGAGAAATGCATGTTTTGAGTGGTTGAGAAATGCATGTTTTGAGTGGTTGAGAACAGTCTGTTTCATTTTGTTGAGAAATGACTGTTTATACTAGGTTGAGAAAAGTTTGTTTTGAGTGGTTGAGAACTGAGTGTATTGACTTGGTTGAGAAATGACTCTTTTGATTATGTTGAGAAATGCATGCTTTGAGTGGTTGAGAATAACTTGTTTTCATTTGGTTGAGAACTGCCTCTTTTACTTGGTTGAGAAATGCATATTTTGAGTGGTTGAGAAATGACTATTTTGACTATGTTGAGAAATGCATGTTTTTAGTGGTTAAGAACAACCTGTTTTCACTTGGTTGAGAAATGCATGTTTTGATTGGTTGAGTACTTTATGTTTTGAGTAGGTTGAGAATTGTCTGTTTAGACTCGATTGAGAATTGTATGTGTTGAGTGGTTGAGAACCGTATATTTTTTTATTTTTTGTTGGTAAATGTTGTCATTTATAGGATGGTTCAACCAGTCAAAAAATGTAATGTTGAGGAGATAATGAATATGATGGTGCGACCGATAATAAAATGTAACTTTGAAGACATAATGCTTAAGTTTGTTTGTTCAATCAATAAATTTAAAGTCATAATTCACCGTTATGGGCTCCTGCAATTCATTCCAGGAAAATCCCCTCGTATGAAGTACGTTGGAGGATTCATAAATGAGATGAAGTGTGATCCTTCTTTGATGGCATTGTTCGACATTGAATTCTGTATTGAGCAGGATTTAGGGTATGAAAAATATGCATGCTACTACCAGGTACCAAAAACGATGGATTTAGAGTATGGACTCCGTATTTTGAAGAATGTAAGCGATATGAGAGATATGATTGAAGCGGTTCGTGGATACGAATGTATACACATCTATGTTACGCCTGATTTTACAAATGATGATGGGCCAAATTCAAATATGGTAGAAGATGTCATAGATGCCGAGCAAAAAGCAATCAATCTCGAGGAAGACTAGCAATTTTATGTTTATCATATCACTTTGTAATCTAGTTTGTTTATTAGGTTGAGAATGTAGGCTAAGACTATGACCGGTTAAGAACCTTGTATTATTTTCTCAACATTGTATTATTTTGTTAATAAATGAGAAATGCATTATAGTACTTGGTGTTTTTACTTGGTTGATAACTATCTATTTTCACTTGGTTGAGAACTGTCTATTTTGACTGGTTGATAACTCACTGTTTTGACTTGGTTGAGAATTGTCTATTTTCACTTGGTTGGGAACTGCCTGTTTACACTTGGTTGGGAAATGTAAGTTTTCATTGATTAAAAACTTATGTTCTGAATTGGTTGAGAACTGTCTGTTTTCATTGGTTGAGAACTGTTATGAAACAGGTTGAGAACTGTTAAAAACAGGTTGAGAATATAACAAACAAGTTGAAATGATTTATTGAACAAGTTGAGAAAAATTATTGAGCAGGAAAATGATATAACAAACAGGTTAACAATAATTATAGTTTTAACTTGGTTGAGAATATAAGCAACAAGTTGAGAACAACTGGAAAACAAGTTGAGAATATAACTAAGAGATTGAGAACAACTATTGAGCAGGATGATAATATAAAAAACAGGCTGAGAATAGTTGTGATTTTAACTTGGTAGAGAATAGTTGAAAGAGGTTGAGAAAAGTTGAAAGAGGTTGAGAACAGGTTGAGAACAATTACTGAACAGGTTGAGAAAAGTTGAAAACAGGTTGAGAATAAAACCAAATGGTTGAGAACAGTTATTGAACAGGTTGAGAATAACTGGAAAATAGGTTGAGAATATAACTAAGAGGTTGAGAACAACTATTGAGCATGATGATAATATAACAAACAGGTTGAGAATATAATCAACAGGTTGAGAACAATTGTTGAACAGGTTGAGAACAGTGTTGACCACGTCGAGAATAACTATTATCCAAGTTGAGAATGTAACAAACAGGTTAATCATTGTTATAAAATTTGACTTGGTTGAGAATATAACCCACAGGTTGAGAACAGTTATTGAACAGGTTGAGAACAGGTTGAGAATAACTTTTGTGCAGGTTGAGAATGTAACACAGGTTAATAATTGTTATGGTTTTGACTTGGTTGAGAATATAACCAACAAGTTGAGAACAGTTATTGAACAGTTTGAGAACAGCGTTGAACAAGTCGAGAATACACAACAATCATATGTAGGCCTCAGGCCATCAAAACAATATCAAAACCACAAATCCTAGACAGGGCCTCAGGTCATCTATTAACATGCAATAAAACCATAAAGTTACATACATATATCATGTTTTCATAGTTAGTTAAAAACAAAATGTACCACAGTATACAAGCAATCAAATTCTAAATTCTTATTTGAAACACTCAATCGCAAATTTTTTCCTATAAAAAGGCATCTCCTGTATCTTCAACTCTGAGAGTGGGACATCTGAACTAAGCATTTCGATAAACTTTATGCAAAACATCCCACAATCTGACCTGCATATATATGGAAAACAATAGTAAGAAATTTACATACTAAGTTCTAAGTTGCTTAAACTTTCACAATTTGTTAGAAAACATACTCACCCATTATAATGTCCAATACCCCACATAATGTCCAATAACACCTTTGCTCTTTCCATCTTTGGACATATAATTGACGTCCAATTTCTCTCAATCTCCGCAGTAACGTACCATTATACTCACATCAGGAATCCTGCATAATGCAACATCATAACAAAAGTTTAGATATTCTGTTCTCAACCAAACGCCAAACAATTCTTAATCTATTATAATGCATTTCTCAACCTACATATATTGCCCACATGAATTCTCAACTGAGAAAAAACACTCAATCAATTCTCAACCACTCCCAACACAGGCAGTTCTCAACCAAGTCTAAACAGACAGTTCTCAACGAAGTCTAAATAGACAGTTCTCAACCAATTCAAAATAGGCAGTTCTCAATCAAGTGAAAATAGACAGTTCTCAACCAAGTCAAAATAGGCAGTTCTCAACCATGTCAATTGTCAAAACATATAGTTCTCAACCAATGAAAACAAACAGTTCTCAACCAATGAAAACAGACATTTCTCAACCCAGTTTAAATAGGCAGTTCTCAACCAAGTGAAAACATGCAGTTCTCAACATAATCAAAATAATCATTTCTCAACCAAGTCAATACACTAAGTTCTCAACCAATCAAAACAGACATTTCTCAACCTAGTATAAACAGAAATTTCTCAACCAAATGAAACAGACTGTTCTCAACCACTCAAAACATACATTTCTCAACACAGCCAAAATAGTCATTTCTCAACCAAGTGAATACACTCAGTTCTCAACCACTCAAAACATACATTTCTCTAAAAATTAAGAGAGAGAAACAAAGTGAGAGAGCACATTAGAGAGAGTACCTTAGTAGACACAAAGTGAGAGAGGCACGATAGAGAGAGTGAAAGAGCACAGTAGAGAGAGAGTGTATGAGAGAGCACGGTAGAGAGAGATAATCACGGAGAGCAAGGCAACCTTCTTCCTCTTCCTTCTTTCTTCCTCTTTCTTCCAAGCTTAGAGAGAGAGAGAGTTGTAGAAGACAAGAAATGTAGCCCAGGAGAAGTTCCAACGTGAGGAGTGATTCTAAAGTGAAGGTTTTGACCTAATTTTGATATTTTTTAAGTTTTTTTATTTTGGTAAATGATTTTGGGGGGAAATGGTATTTGAGGGTATGTAGGACATTTCATAGGACAAAAGAGTTATTTTAGAGATTTTAAAAAAGGTGGGATTACAGTTATAATTTGATTCTTAAAAAGGGTTATTTTAGGAAAAAACCCATGGCATTATCAATCACATAATCAATCTAATTGGATCCCACCTCTATCACAAATGAGTGGATCGCACTTACTTATCTACATCAACAAAATACATTTTTCAATACAATCATATCAACAAAACACATATTTCAATACAATTTTTTTTCACTTTCCATAGAGCAACACTCCAAATATCAAGTTTCAACACATTTTTCAATACAATTTTTAAAATTACAATCTTTGCATACTCCAAAATTTCCAGCACTCCAAATACTTCTCCCATTGCACTTGGCCTAACACAAAATTAAGGCGGTGCCGATATCTTCTCTCCAATTGCGAAAAAGTAGTATTACCCATAATTGGTCGTATTTCCCTAACTAAGGTTTTTTTAAAAATAATCCTTTTTAACAATCAAATTATAACTCTCATTCCACCTTTTTTAAAATCTATAAAATAATCTTTTGGACCTATGAAATATTTTATATACCCTCAAACGCCATTTCCCCCCAAAATTATTTATCAAATTAAAAAAAACCTAAAAATAATAAAACTAGGTCAAAACCTTCACTTTAGAAGTCCTTTCTTCACTTCTCACACCTAAACTTCTCCAGTGCTAAATTTCTTGTCTTCTACAACTCTCTCTCTCTCTCTCTAAACTTGGAGTTTAGGGTTTAGGGTTTAGGGGTTTAGGGTTTAGGGGTTTGGGGTTATGGGTTTAGGGTTTAGGGTTTAGGGTTTAGGGTTTAGGGTTTAGGGTTTAGGGGGAGGCCATTTGGTCAATTTTTTTTCTCTCTCTATCATCTCTCTAGTTGAGAGAATTTCTAGGCTGCTAGGAGGTGGCCGACGGTGAACCTGCACGTGGGAGTGTACAGTCAACTCTTGGTGGTTGACCAATGGAACATCGTGCGGTGGCTCTGGTGACTGGCGGCAGTGAGCTGATTCTAGAGCCTCCCAAGCTAGCTCTCTCCGATGGGGACTTGCTCACAGCCGAGCATTTGCAGCTCTGCAAACTCTTGAAAATTGACCCATTAGTTGCCCTTGCAGTACTTAAAGTGGGTCAATCTGTGCCGATTGAGGAGGCAACTGACCAACAAGTTGATGGCGGGGTAGGAGAGCCGGCTCCGTCACTTTATTTATTGGAGGAATTTTTGATTTGCTGTGCAAATAAGAGGCTACCACCTAGTGAAGGGGTTAAGCTTTTGGGGGAAAAACAGGGTGACGGATGTGCGATAGCCCAACTTATTCTTCATGGTGCGGGGAAATCAGCCAGCTCCAAAGTATCTTCGGCAGGGTTGCCTTTGTTGAGTCAACGGCCAAGCGATGGACCTGCTCAACCTCCATATGACAAGATGGCAGCGGGGAAGTAGCTTCTGGAGTTCCCTCCTCTACCTATGGTGTCTGGGCCCGAAAATGGAAGAGCTCCTGCGATGAAGCTGGTCGCTGGAACTGGACAGGTTAGTACTGGTGGCTCTGAATGGAACCTTGTTAACTCCAACTCATCATGGGCGGGGTTATTAGGTGCTAATAATGGCAATAATGGAACTGGGAAACTGAGTTATGTGCCGCCTGTGATACGGGATGGGAAAGTTTCGATTAAGCCAACTCGGGATACAGTATCGAAGGGGTTGGCGAAATGGGAGCGATGCCTTGTTGGGTATTTTGTTGGTACATCTATGCCTTTTCATACAGTCAAAACTCTAGCTTTTAGGGCTTGGAAGGATTCAGGATTGGAAAATGTCAGTAGCAGTGATGGATTTTATTTCTTTCGCTGTCGGCAAGTTCAAAATGTGATTGATATATTAAGTAAAGGACCTTGGATGTTGGGTGGCAAACTCATCATTTTACAACAATGGAAGGCCGATCAAGTATTTGTTAAGGAGAAACTGACTAAGGTCCCGGTCTGGGTCCGGCTTCATCGTCTACCTCTTCATCTGTGGGGGGAAGATGGCCTTAGTATGGCTGCTAGTGCAGTGGGTTATCCTCTCATGGCCGATCGTATTACCCTTGAGGGCACAAGAACTTCTTTTGCTAGGGTATGTGTTCTTCTTGATGCCAAAGAGGATCCGGTTACCACCTTTCGAATAGATCCTCTTGAAGAAGGGGATGTACCTCTGGATATAAAAGTTGAGTATGAATGGCGTCCGAAGAGATGTTCCAAATGCTATGTTTTTGGGCATCGGTGTGCCCCTGAAGGCCACACCCTACTTCCAAGAGTGAGGTAGCAAGCAAGGCAACTATTAATGTTACGGAGACTTCTCCCACAACACCGACTGCAGTTAACTTGGAGGCTGTTAATAAGGTTGTTAAAGGGTCCACTACGAGAGAAATTGATGATATTTTTGGTGTAGTTACAAGGCATAGTTGGGCGGATGATAGTGAAATGGAGGATGGGCTGGAAACAGACAAAGCACTCACTGTTTTTTGCAAGGACAACTTGAAGCACATGGAGCCTTTAGCTTCGGTTCCCTTTGGATTGGAGGCAAATCAAGGATCCCTTATAGGAGTTATACCCCAAGACTATTCGTCGATGGTGGTTGAAAGAAGCAGGGGAGAGGCGCTGCAAACATCAAATCGTTTTAGTCAATTACTTGACCAAGTTGCTGCAGATGGGGACCCTGTCGACTTCACTTTGGTATCCAATAAAAAGCGCAGAAATCGTGCTCGTGATGCCAATGGTATTCAGAAGAACTTGCCTAAGATTCAGGGTAATGGAGATGGATCGGCCAAGGGAGGTGCCAGTAGAGGTTCCCATTCCACTTAACTTAATGATTGGGTGCTGGAACATAAGGGGGTTGAACAACCCCAACTCAATAAAGGCGGTTTCGTCCTGGATAAAAATTTTCTCTCTTTCTATCATAGGTCTTATTGAACCAAAATGTAAGGAGGCCAAGGTTGAGGCCTTAGTTCAGTCTGTTGCCCCTGGTTGGAGGTGGATTGTTGGAACTCATAGTGGGGACCTTTGTCGTATGCTTGTCTGTTGGGATCCAGGTATGATCACTGTGGATGTGATCCATAATATCTTCCAGGTAACAACATGCAGGGTGTCTACTTTAGATGGTAGTTGGAGTACATTTGCCTCCTTTGTGTATGGCTCAAATGATCCTCGCACTCGAGTTGATATGTGGAGCTACTTCAAGGCTAATGCCCCCAGGTTCCAAACTGCTCCTTGGCTGCTCCTTGGAGATTTTAATGCCATTCTGCGGCCTTCTGACCGAAGTGGTGGGCAAGTATCTTGGCCTAACTACATGGAAGATTTTCGGCAGTGTATTGAGGATTCGGCTTTATTGAACCTCCCCTACAAAGGTCTTCGGTTTACCTGGAGCAATGGTCAATTGGGCTCTGACCTTATTCTTAGAAAACTTGATTGGGCCTTTGTGAACCAGTTTTGGAGCTCTAGCTATGACAATTCTGAAGCTTTATTCCAGTTTCGGACTGTCTCTGATCATTGCTCTATTACCATTAATTGTCTTGCTAGGCCAAAGCCTCGACTTCCCTTCAAATTCTTCAATTTCTGGACTGCCAGCCCATCCTTTCTGACAGTGGTTAGTGAGGCATGGCCTTCTCGAATGGTGGGAACTCCTATGTTCCGTCTATATAAGAAACTCAAGTTGCTCAAGCCTGCTCTTAAACGCCTCAATTCTGCAGAATATGATAACATTTCGGCTCGGGTTGTTCTAATTAAGAAGAGATGGGAGGAAGCTCAGTTGAGATTGGATATCTCTCCTCTGGATCATCATTTACAATTGGAGGAGAAAAATCTTGCATGTGCTTATCATGGGTTGTGTCGGGATGAGGAATCTTTTTTTAAACAAAAGTCCAGAGTTCGGTGGCTTCGTTTGGGGGATAAAAACACCAGATTTTTTCATCAATCTGTGGTGCATAGGCAGTCTAGGAATCGGTTAACATCTCTGGCACGTTCTGATGGTTCTCTCACGTATGATAATCAGGAAATTTCTTCTATGACTGTGAGCTATTTTGCTGATATGTTTTCGTGTGGTAATAATAATTCTTTGGATTGCATGGATGAACTCCTTCATAATTGCATTGATGATCAGCAGGGGCAAGATTTGGTAAGGCAGGTGTCCATGATGGAAATCAAGCAAGCTATCTTCTCTATTCCTGATGACAAGTCTCCGGGGCCGGATGTATATACGGCTTGTTTTTTAAAAAAAGCCTGGGATATTGTTGGAACTGATGTGATCAATGCAGTGCAGTCCTTCTTCTGCTCGGGGAAGCTTCTCAAAGCCATGAATTCTACTAAAATTGTTCTTGTGCCGAAAGTGGAGAACCCGATCTTACTAAGTGATTATAGACCTATCTCTTGTTGCAATACCATATATAAGTGTATTGCTAAGATTATTGCTGGTCGGCTGCAAGTGGTTCTCCCTACTATCATCAGCCCATCTCAAGCAGCTTTTGTTAAAGGCAGGCAAATATCTGACAATATTCTCCTTTCTCAAGAATTGTTAAGGGATTATCACCTCGGCAAGGCTCCCCCGCGTTGTGCTATGAAAGTTGATATCAGGAAAGCCTTTGACACACTAAGTTGGACCTTCATTTTGAATTGCTTGCGAGCAATAGGTATCCCAATGCAGATGGTGAATTGGATTAAAGAGTGCATCTCTACTCCTCAGTTCTCTATTGCTATTAATGGGGCTTTAGAGGGCTATTTTGGCTCTTCACGTGGGATTCGTCAAGGTGACCCTCTCTCTCCATATCTTTTTATCATTGCTATGGAAGGGTTTAGTAGCCTCATGAGTAACTTGGCGAGGCATCCTTCATATAAATTTCACTGGCGATGTCAACGTAACAATATCACTCATCTTAGCTTTGCGGATGACCTCATGATATTTTGCCATGCTAATACTGAGACAGTTGCTCTCGTTAAAGAAGCTTTAGACAAATTTGCACAGCTTTCTGGGCTAGTTCCTAATCTAAACAAGAGTAGAGTTTTCATCACTGGCACTAGTCCAGCTATCACGCAGCAAATTCTTGATATAATAGGGTTTTCTTTGGGCCATCTTCCAATATGTTATTTGGGGGTTCCTCTTATTACTACTCGACTGCGGCATGTTGATTGTCAGCCTCTGGTGGATCGCATTCTGTCTCGTGTCCGCCTTTGGACATCCCACGCTCTGTCATTTGCGGGCCGTTTGCAACTTATTCAATCAGTCCTCTTTTCTATACAGGTATACTGGTCGTCTGTCTTTTACCTTCCTCTGAGTAGTGTACGTCGGATTGAAGGTATTCTAGCTGCCTTTCTTTGGAAAGGTTCTTCTCTGAATCCTCATGGTGCTAAGGTAGCTTGGTCATCTCTCTGCTTCCCGAAGAATGAAGGTGGACTTGGGATTAAACGCCTTGATGTATGGAATCGTGCAACATTACTAAAGCGACTGCATACTCTGCTCTCGTCTAATACTTCATTATGGGCTGCATGGGTCCGGTCCAATCTTCTTAAAGGCAGAAGTTTCTGGCGAATTCCTCTTCCGAGTAGCCCTTCTTGGACATGGAGGAAATTGCTTCAAAGTAGAACATGGAGTCGTGGACTCTTCCGTCATGCTATTGGCTCTGGGACTGACACGGCTATGTGGACTGACTATTGGCTGCCCAATGGAGTCCTCTGTGACTTGTTTTCGGCCAGAGACTTACTAGCTACTGGTATTACATGGGAAGCCACAGTTTCCTCAGTCATCTCATCTGCAGGGCAGTGGACTTTTCCGTATATTGCAAATGCAAATTTAAGACGCATCCTCCATAACATTGATGTGGTTCCCAACCTTATGGAGAAGGATTCCATTATTTGGCAGGGTCGTGGAAGTGCTGTTTTTTCCATAAAAGCCGCTTGGGACACACTGCGTCATCGAAGAGCTGTGTCCTCAATTCACCATCTCTTATGGTACCCTCATCATGTTCCTCGTCACTCATTTATTCTCTGGATTGCTATAGCTGGCCGGTTATGGAC